>VZRE01003732.1:34924-51772 GCA_013396775.1 Cephalopterus ornatus | reverse complement strand
GAGGTGCTGCAGGCACCAGAGCAGAGATTTCCCCTGCAGTCTGTTGGGAAGCCCATGGTAAGGCAGGCTGTCCCCTTGCAGCCCATGGAGGTCCACAGGGAAGCAGATAAATTCACCTGCAGCCCACAGAGGGAACCCCATGTTGGAGCAGGTGGTTGCCTGAAGGGAGGCTGTAATTTCATGGGAAGCCCTTGCTGGATCAGGCTCCTACCAAGACCTATGGTCCTGTGGAGAGAGGAGCCTGCACTGGAGCAGGTTTGCTGGCAGGACTTGTGACCCCATGGGGGACCCACATTGTAGCATCCTGTGTGTGAAGGACTGTACTCCATGGAAGGATCTCACACTGGAGCAGTTCATGAAGAACTGAAGCCCGTGGGAAGGACTTATATTGGAGAATTTCATGGAGAACTGTCTCCTGTGGGTGAGACTCCATTCTGGAGCAGGGCAAGAGTGTAAGGTCAAAGGAGCAGCAGTGATGTGTGATAAACTGACTGTAAATGTCCGTTCCCCATTTAGGAGTAACGTGGAGCCTGGTAAGAAGGGACAAGCAGGTAAAGTTGTTTTAAGGTTTAGTTTTTATTTCTCATTCTTCTACTCTGATTTGATTGGTAATAAAATTAAGCTTATTTCATCAAGTTGAATCTGTTTTGGACATGATGGTCGCTGGTGAGTGATCTCTTCCTGTCTCTTATCTCGACCTTTCCTCATATTTTCTCTGTCCTGTCCAGCTGAGGAAGGGAGGAGTGGGCACCTGGCATCCAGCCAGCATCAACTCACCACAATCACTCAAACTTCAGCTGCATTTCAGGACTTGAGTTTTAGTTTTCTGGAAGAAGTGTGTGTCAAGGAATGTATTTCTTGTGCAACTCTTGTACAACTTGTACAGTACTCCAGTCTGAGGTATTAGGAACACATATACCAAACTTCATAGTAGCTTTTTCAAAAATAGTTGAAACACGGCTAGGATGATTTATACTAACACCACCGCCTGTCAGCTCTCCAGTTGATGCTGTCATCATTGTTTTGTCTATGATGATGACATCTTCCATCTTCAACTGTAGCAGTTCGGACAGACTGTCGTAAATCTGATGTATGAAAACATCAGTAACAACCGGAACACTGGTTAGACTTATTCCTGCTAGATGCCTAGGATTGACTGAGAAGAATGCCTTGAATTTTTAGGGGCAGTTTAACCAGCTTTTTTAGTTAAAAAAAACAAACAAAACAAACCTAATCAAAAAACCCTAAACAAAATTTGTCCAGTTTTTGACTGGACAAGCCACATAAAACTATACACAATTATTTTTTTGCTTTCTCACCCTCTCACCCTCCACGCCCTGCCCCAGTCTTTTTTGTTAAAAGAACATTGTTTTATGCCCATGTAATATTGCAGGTATTAAAAAGTTTTCATTGGGACTTCAGTTTTAATGATGTGCATATAAAATGAAATGTCATAAACATTAGGGAAAAAACCCAATTTTGTGACCTGTTTATATTTAAATTATGAAAAAGGTCTGTGTCTAAATAACTGTGAAATATTATTTGAAGTTTAAAATTTACAATACTTAATTATTATAATATTAAAGCATTCTTATCAAGGGAAACAAATGTAGTAAGACTTCACTGGTCTTAACAAAAGTACAAGAAGAATAAATGGGGGTGAAGTGGAAGGTTATCGTAACCTTCAGGGGCGTCTTGAATTTCCAAAGGAAATCTGAGCTCAGAAGTTTGCTTTCTGATTGGAGCCAACACTTTCCGCTTTGACCTGCAGTGCGGTGATCTGATGCACCTGTACTGTGATTCTGTGTAGTACACATGCCTTACTTGATGTTACTCTTGTGGCATGAAGGCTGGATAGTTGTGGCAGTGTACTGCAGGAAAAGTTTGTGCTCCACTCCTGTCTAATATTCCTGTAGAAGTCTGTCATTTCCGCTTAAGAAATTTCAAATGTCTGAGTAGGCTGCATTTTCTTTTTAGAAAATTAGAAATTGCTGTGCTTGTAAGAGCCCCATGTGTTATTTAATACTAAATGATGCTCATATGTAAAAATTGTATTTGATGGGCTGCTTGGTCATCAGCCATAACTCAGAGAAGAATGGTACCTAGAAAATAAGTGGGAAAAATGTTAGGATAGAAGTATGCTGAAATTATGTTTAATTTGATGACAGGTATGCTTGTTATAAAGCTACCTTATTGAGTTAGTTTGTTTCTCAAGTTTTTATGGAACTAGTAAGTTTCACCAAAGCCAAAGTGTAAAATTCTGCATTACTTCAGAATAAATGATATGGAATGCTCCAAACAAGAGAATGATATCCAAATGGAGGAAATCTGCAGTTAAGGTTAAAATCCGTGTTAAGACATGAACATCGGAAGTGAAGTAACTAATTAGCCATGATTCCTCCCTTGAGGAATATTCAATATTAGCTACTTTCAATAAATGCTATCAATGTTTGGAATCCTAAATTAAAATAAATTGATTTTTCAATACAATATTTTAAAATTTTTTTCTTTCATTTGTAAGAATGAAATTTGAGTTGCAATAAGCACACTGTTAAGAAGCTATAACTAATACTTTTGTAACATTGGCTAGAAATGTATGGAGGGCTACATAGAAAGAGGAAAATTCTCTCTAAAGACATTGTATGGGGAAAATATTTATATAAGTAAAGAAGTGCTGACCTGTTTTACTGAAAAAACATAAAATCTTGATTGTATATTCTCTGAAATTTACCATAACATTTTAAGAGTTGTCAAATATTTTGCTGCTAGTAGACATGAGAGTAATTACAAAAATTAACCTCTATGCCCACACAGAAGTTATGCTTTGTTCTATGTAGTTCATAGCTCTGATATTCTAGAGAAAAAAAAATCTATTATTATTCAATAGTATGTTTTGTTCACATACTTCATGTTAAACAGAATTATGCTGAAACATGATAGTTTTCATTGTCTTCCATTGTTGTATCTGCTCTACTTTCACTTAGAAAAGGTATATTAAAGCCATGGCTATGTTTACAGAGTCAGGGAAGCTGACAGTTTTCTTAATTTTTCGATATAGTTTGTAAATAGACATTCTAAGCTTTATGAAATACATATAGAGATTTAAGTGACACTTCTTTAACAGTTTTGAGAATAAGTGCAACGTACTACCAAAATAAATTAATAAAAAGTTTATGAAGAAGTTGTATGTGTCAGTTTCTCCAAGCAAATCATGATACACTCTTTAGATCTTCTGTCAACTACAAGAATACTTGTTCAAACATACCTTCCATCTGTAGATTGTAGTAGAGATTTACTGCTAGAAAATTTGAAAGTATTCTTCACTGGTTCACTTTACGACCCTTTCCTGCCCTTCATTCTCCATAAATGTTAGATCAGTTTGTCTTAACATGCTGGGACACTAGAGGAAGTTCTGGCACTGTACTGCGGTCAAGATACTTGAAAATGGCTCATTTTGGTCTTACCACGTCTGTTTATCTCCTAATACAGATAATTAGTATCATAGAACCTGTTAAGGTTAAAGTTTATTTTTTTCCTCTTAGAAAGAAAGGTTTCTTTTTCTTAAAGTTTTATATGTAGTTTTTGCAGCTATAAAGCAGCTTCAGATAATGGCCAAGAAGATGAAATGCTTGATTTTACAGTATTTGTTTTGGTTTTGTTCCTGTAACTTTCTTACCTCACTTGATTCCTAATTCTCAGTCTCTAGCACATTTCTTCCTTATGCTATTAAACAATTGGCAGAGCAAAATAAAAGACACTGGTTTAAAAAAATGAAGTCAAATTCATGTAACTCATGAATCGATAAGAGACAAAAAAATTAACATACCCTGTAGTATTTAGAGAAATGAAACATTAGGAATCTGTGCATTTCTGAATTCTCCAAACCCTGAGAAAGCTAGGAAATTGTTTGATATGTAGATAATTAGTATTACAGTTGGATTGCAGGCATAATTGGTTGAGAAGAAGCATTTTACTGAAGCAGCACATTTCAGGTAACTTCAATGCTATTAAACTAGACGATATAGAAAAAAACCCTCAATGCAGAGTATGGAGATGCATTCAGATTGGTTGTGATCTGTCTTCTCAGAATCCTAAGCCTCTGGATAATAAATAAGAACGGAAGCGGTCTGGCTGTCTCACAAAAGTAACTGCTGCCATTTCATATATATCAGCAGTAAATGTTTTGGCAACCATAACCATCATAGTTTAGAACCACCGAACAAGTCAGTAAATGAAATTGGAGGGACCTGCACTGTTTTTCTTTTGCAAGATAAAAGAAAGGTAGACAAGTTTACATTGGTATCCTTCCCTCTCCTTATACTCTGGTTATCTGTTGCTCTTTTATTCAGTGCAGCTGACACTGTGATTTTTGAGGTTGTGTCTTAAGCTGGATATGTGTTACAAATAATTCTCTCAGATAATTTTTTTCAGATATAAGATAACAGATTGCCAAGGGAAAAAAAGTTCTTCAGTTGCAGATGGTAGTAAATGAAATAGTAGAATGTGCTGCCTTTTTTAAGATATATAGAAACTACAGATAATTTACAGGTCAGTTTCAGTTATAATTTTAAAGTTCTTAGTCTTGCTGCTTTGCACAGTTCTTAAATGTAAAGTAAGTGCTCTCTTGGGAACTGAGAAGCCATAATTCTTGCAAAAAACGCAGGAGCTGCTGGTTAAACATGTTTCCTTGAGATGGTAGGTGGAAAAGTAACTTCACAGAATGACTTCTGTGTCACCTGAGAAGACTTCACTCTCTCCTCACTCATCTGGCTGTTCTTTTAAAGACAAAATTATACTGGTAGTTTTAGATGCGCTTTTTAAGCCAGTTAAAGAAATACAGTCTGTGTACGTTTAGTGAGTTTGTAAAAGGTAGGTAAATTATAACAGTGGTTCCATAAAGTGTATTTTATGTTCCTTCATTTCTTCCCTGTCTTTCCATGCCAATCCAATTGCAAACATGCTTTTGTAAAAGACCCAGTTTTAATGTAATGATGGCCAAATATAACCAACATGTTCTGAGGGAAATAAAACTGGTAATTTTTTCAGAAATGTGTTTCCATCTGCAATTCTGCCCACAGGAGTGCAAATTACTGGACTGTAATGGCATGCTGCCACTACTACCATCTTTGGAAATAGATGACAGTAATTGTAAGACCTCTCTACAAACATCAGAAAAAGCTACCTGCACTTAATGATCAATTTCATCCTAAATTCAGAAGGGGCAAGTAGAAAAACCGTCTTGGAAGGTGATTTAGGTGAATGAATATAAAAAAACGAGAATACCACTGGCTAATGGAAAGGCATGGAGTTCCTGTATGCATCAGAAATTGCAGCTTCCATTCACAGACATGCTTTTTATCAGGCATATAACTGCCATTGTCAACAACATCATCTTTTTCATAAGGAGAACTGGTAGAAGAAGGAAAGTTATTAAACTATGAAGTTTTTTCTTTTATTTATATGCCCAAAAGATAAAAATGTATTTCCCAGACTGTTGAAGTTTGTAATTTTTTTAACAAATGAAATACTCTAACTAGGTATAAGTGGATATGAGAAATAGTCTGCATGATCCAATTAATTTTCATAAGGAGTAATTTATGGACTTTATTAAAAATTAAAGTTTTCTATTTTCAGAAATTCTACAGAGGCAATTCAAAAGGAAATGTTTCTGTTTGAAGTACCCCAGATTCTAGGAAATTATTTCCATTGAATACAGGTCAATAAAGCACATTTTTCATTGTAAAATTCTTGTTTGGTTTGTTACGTTGGACATCTAAGCTCTTTCCTCTCATAAAATATGTAGGTATTGAAGACTGATCATAAGAATTAACATGGGTCTGAAAGTTTCAATGCATTGTATACATTGCTTAGATGAGTTAATTGAAGATGTATTTTTTTTATGCAATGGATATTCTTTTTTTGATTATGTCATTGTTTGAGGTGCCAGTCAGACCTTCCCCTGCCTTTGTGAGGTATCATAAACTGAACTAGATACATACAGGCATTGCCGCAGACATTTCATCCACAGACATAGATATTCCATAGGGAGACATCCCATAGGCTAGAAAGTAATGCTTTTTTGATGGTGAAGTTCTTCTTGAGCCTCTAGGAAACATCCATCATCCACTGACATTCTTTTTCTTGTATCCATGCAGTTAATGGTGTTTGGGAGGGTTGGTTACCAATTCCTTGCACTTGTAGGTTGTTATGATCAGCTGAAGAGCTGAAGCAGTACTCATTGCATTGGAGCTCAGGGTAAACATTAAAGTCTTGTGTCTTGTCAGAATACTGTTATGTTTTCTTTGAAAGCTTTAGAAAATAAATAATGCTTTCAAAAGTCTACGGAAGAAAAGGTTATGTAATTGTGCTGTGTCCTGAGATCTGAATAAACTAAACAGAACTTAACTGATCCTGATTCTCCACTTAAGAGTTCTCCTATACTAAGCATGATTTCAGTAAAGGTGACACTATGTTTTAAGAGATGTCTGATGCTGTAGAATAGTAATGGGCTGTTTCTCTCCTCCTCTTTTGAGCAGTTTTGGTATGAATCATGATGGAATTGGAAATTCCTGTGGGACCAAAGGTCATGAAGCAGCAAAGCTAATGGCAGCTCATATTACAGCAAACACCAATCCTTTCTCTTGGTCAGCCTGCAGTCGGGATTACATCACCAGTTTTTTAGAGTAAGTAATCTCTCAAGAAAAATGAGTTTTCAAAAAATTTACACCTTTTGGGATCAATTGTAGAGATAAAGTGACATGTTATGACGGTATACATTTTTAGAAGGAAGAGAAGAATTATAGAAAGTCTTGGGTTTTTTTTGTACATTACGTTTCTATGAAGTGCCAAAAGCTTCTTTTGCTCCATTCCCCTCCTTAACAGTTCTCATTTTTAATCTTCTCAAAACATTTTGTAGTGCTGATCATACCTCATTACTTCATTAATCTGAGGGTGAGAAATAGAGATGGGCAGAATTTGTCTATGAATGTTGAGAAGTATATTTTTTACATACATACATAATGCGAGGGATTCTAATGAAGGGAAGAAGGTTGTGACCCTTTTCCTTATACATTTCACTCTTGACATGTTTTTCATGAAGTATTTTGGGTTTTTATCTATCAGTGTTCTTTGATACCATTGATGAGATTATGGGAGAGGATGGCATGGGTCTTTATATTAATACCTTAAAATTGTGCTAACCTCTATCGCAACTTCTGTGGTGATTTTTATCCAGAAGTAGATTGCTACCTGTGAAAAAATTCAAACAGTCAAAATATGTTTTTCACAAAGATGTTCTCATATCAATGTATACATTGGTGTAGATGATGCATAATGAAGCCTTTGTGTGTTTTAATTCGTGGAAGACATAATACGTAACTATGAGTTCACTGAGAACAGTTTAATATCAAATTTTTTTAAATGCTGTGAGGTTGACCTTATTGGAGGTAAATGGGAGTTCCTTGGTAGGTTCAGTGTCATCAGTGCAATCATTCCTTTAAGAAATAAAGGTTGTTCAGTAATTCAGGCACTTACTGTATTTTAGGAGATGGACTTAAACCAGTCAACTTTCTAACCATGAGACTACTAAGAATAAAATGAGCTTCTCCTCTTTCAGGGATGTAACCTCAGAGTTAAGGTGCTGTATTTTGAATCTTACCTGGAGGGAACCATCCAGACCAATACCTTTGGGTTGGTTCAGATGTGGAGGATCACTGAATTGGGCTGAAGAGGTTCTTCAGTTCCCTGTAGAGTTAGTGAGCAGAGACGGACATTTAATGTTGATGCTATTCAGGGGAAGAAAACTTTTCATCAGTTACTGAAATAAGTTAAGGCATTTTGTATCACGCCACTGAACAGTGCACCCACACAGTTTTATGAACTCATGCATTTAAAATAAGTTTCTAAAATAAAGCACACTAAGTCCTCCTTATATATGTGTGTGTGATACAGGCTTCTCACAATGTAATTTCATTTTCTAAGGAGATATATATATGTATATATGTATTTTTTTACACCACTATTATTTAGAAAAATATGCGTTGCAGTTTTATTTTATCATTACAAATTACTTATGTTAATTCAATGCTGTTTCCACTGGTAGTCTTTTTAGTATGTCATTGCAGCCTCATTTTAACTGTGACCAAGAATATGGTTTTCGCATCTCTTTTGAGTTTATTTCACAGCTTCGTAGTTCTGATTGTAAGCTTACAGTCCAGGTATTTTCTTGTAGCCTTTGGGAATTTGTTTCTACATGTCTCATTTACTTCTACTTGTTGCTCTCCTCTGAAAAACTCCATTTTGATCCTGTAATTGTCCTGACAATAAGCTATCTATTGATGAAGTTATAATTCAACAGATAACTAAGGAGTAATTTTATATTTAAGGGTTTAGAGAAGAAATGTGGTAAAATTCTGTGGATTGTGTTACATTGTAAATATAATAGAGCTCGTCATTTGTTTATAATGTTTCTTCACAGTTTCAAATTTCAGACTGATGAATGCAGTGATCTTTCAAATTTTTGCTGCCAGTTAAACGTATGTTTATCTTGTGCCTTGTTTCAATTGTGTTTTATTTATTTATTTATTTTATTATTTACTGTTAGCGTCTCCATTCTTCTTTTCCATTCCCTAGGTTTGATTTCTGGTTAAGTTTAATTTTTAAATCTATGGGATGCCAGTGAAATTGCAGTTAGATTAGCAGAAAGCCAGAAGAGTATTCTGTTGAATCTCTTCCCGTAGTTCTAATCTCTTCAGGTTTTTTGAGATACTTTTTTATCATGGCCAGTGTTTTCAATTCTACTTGAATTACTACCATCTGTGGATTTCATTAAAAAATCATTACTGAAGATACTAAATGATATTTAAGTTAGAGTAAAACAAAAATCTACACAAAGCAGATTCAATAATAAATTATAATTTATAATATTTTAGCTGTATTTTTGTGACCTGGAATGTAGATGTTATTTTTTTTCAAAGCCACCTTGGATAAACGTTATTTTACACATTGTAATTATTATAGATTTTCCAATTGTATAGGATACTTTTTAAAATAATTTACTCAGAGTCAATGATAACTTTTCTTTCATCTACTAATTCTACAATCTATTTTTAAATATGCCAGATTTCTCATTTATGCTTCTTATTGTCTGTGGTTCTAATATCCTATAAATGAATTGATACTTTTTTTCCCTAAAAATACTTGATTTGTTGTTTCATAAGGTGTAATAGTGAAAATTATAGGGGTTTTCTCCAGTTTCTGCTTTTCTCACCAACATTTGTGCCATCTCAATGACACAAGTTACACAAGCAGGGATAACTGTCAGAAGTCAAGATCACTTCATTTTACCCATTCACACCTTTTCTTAAAGCAGAACAGCTCTAGGAGCAGATACATTTCAATTGCAGGTAGTGATCAGTTAGCAAGAAGCAAAGAAAAATAGCAAGTTTCATGTGGCAACATTTCCTTGACTGCTTTTATAAGAGCAGAATAGTCTGCATCCTGACAGGAAAAAATATTCTCTAATTTTTCCTAGTATTTCTTCATAACTTAGCAACAGGTGAGGAAAATGCTGATTTAGGGCTATAGAGCCCAAGCCGATAGATGTTGTCATCTGTGTCTCCAGAGAAATTAGACTCTGCACCCTTTCTTTCAATTTTCCCTCTAGAAGAGCATCTTAACTCTCAAAACAGCCGGCACAGGACCCAGTAGACTAGAACAAGTAAGACAGATGGTGTTTTTTTTTTCTGTTCTGAATTAGTATGGCTGGTTTAGGATTCATTTAGCTATGTCTAACAAGAAGGATAGAACACGATGGTATGAAATGCAGATACCTCAGAAGAAACCTGGGGCCGTGAATCTGTATGACCTATCACAATGCCTGATTTGTCTCTTTGGGTCTGGGTACAAGTTTGGGCTGGGCCATCATGGCACCAGGTTAATGCAATTGGAATGAATTTTGATAGAAGCTCGTTATGTGTTCACAGTATTATATGGTGAGGTAGGTTAGTGTGGATTTACTAGTTTACCAGCTTGGATCACCACTTGCTACAGCAGTTTTGCACTGAGGAGTAACCACTAAGTATCACTTGGAAGGTATCAGTTCAGTGAGGCACTAGCTGGGAAATCAAATTATTTTGCAGGATTGCTGGATGGAGGATGAGTATGGCTCAAAGGGTGACAGTAAGACAAAGCAAAGCTATGTATTGCTAATACACCTACCAAAACTCTCAGCAAGGATGGTCAGCCAGCACAGACACTGAAATGGCCAAAGAAAATACTTTTTTTCTGGGGAAAAGATTTCTTGAAGCACGTAATAGCTGTTGTCTGTCAAGCTTTTAGGTAGAATGAAAGATTGACTTAATTCAGTTTTTCAACTGAATTGTTCGTAAGTACTTTGCAATGGCTTTAAATTTCACTAACATTGCATGGAACTAATTAAAGTAATACTGACTGAGAGTTGAATGCTTGGAGAGCAGTGTCAGAGAACAGAGATTCCTGTGAGAGGAGTAGAAACCCGTGATATCTCTTCATAGGAGAAATGAACCAAACCATAAAATTATTTTTTGTGACTGAATACCAATTAGTATAAATTTCATTCTATGCAGCATATATATGTATATATGTAACACCTGCAAGTTTCATTATATCCAGCATATATTTATCCAGTATACCTATAGAGCCATGCAGATACCTAGATGTAGATAAGAGAACTTCCTACTTAAAATTCTTTGTTCACTTACTTCTCTGTTTTGTTATGACAAAAGCTATGTGATTTCTGGTATCACAGTTCATTTATCTTGTCAGTATCAGATAAGAGAAGGTATTAGAAGAAGCCAAATGGCCACCTCTGTCTTTCAAAGGCGGGATTGTCTTTTGAAGATGGAGGGGAACCAAGAGTCTTTAAACTATTTGAGTAAGATCTACCACAGGAAGTTCTTGGAGAGTCTCTACAATTGCCATACAGCAGGATTTAGATATTAGACTACACCTTTCTAACTCTGGAAGGAAGCCAAAACTACCTTGGTCCAAGCAAGCGCATGCAGACAATATAAAAAAAGATACTCAGTGTTCTGGTCCAGATATCATGTAACCAAGAATCTTAAACATACAAGATAGGTACAGGATATGTCTATATATGCCTCATACGCTATCTGTGGCACACTGGCGGGTTCCCTGGTACTTCAGAAATATAAAGTAACGTATAAAAAAAAGTATAAGCCAAGACTAGTTTTGAAAGATCACATCAATCACATAAAAATTTCATCTCTCGCTCTACAAATCTGCAGTATTATATAGATGCACTTTGGATCATAATTTACTTCTTTTTTCTTTAAAATTTGCTAGGTTTTTTTTTCCCTAACAGGTAATTGAATAAAAAAGGTTCCTCATTTGCTGTAGACTTCTAAAACTTTGAGAGTCTTGTGTTTTACTTAAAAGGTTAGCTGGTTAAAAGAAGACCCAAGAGTTTCTGTAATCCTGGGGTGACAATGTGGTTTTGAGTGTTGATTTTGCAGGTATTATGCTGTATCGAGCTGTTGGTAGAGGCCCCTGTGAAGGGCAGAATCAGCAGCAGATTTTCATTAACTATTCTGTTTGTAGAGTCTTTGATGAAAGAAATGATTGGTCCAGTATTTTATAGCTTAGTATCTCCCAAATTATTAGGACCAGATTTTGGTAGGAGCATGGATTTATAGATGAACCAATAGATTTCTCTTAGTATGGCTGCTGGGTAATTATTCCAATGAATCAAATAACGCTTTGGAACACAGAAAAGTCTGGACAAAAGTATGCATTAAAGAAACAGCAAATTACTACCACCAAGCAAAAGAAAAATGAGCATGATGAAAAGATTGCACAAAATTGGAGAGTCTTTGCTATGAAATAGCAATAATAAGATGTAGAGTCAGCCTTACATAATAGATTGGAAAGAAGTAGATTTTTATCAGGACAGTGATTGTTGCATCTGAATTTCCCTAACATACAAGCATGTTTTCATTTAGTAATTATATTCAGGTTCATTTTAATTTTAACCATAACACTCCAAATCACACTTCCATTATTTATGTCCTGATTCTGCAGCTATTTATGTGATTATCTGTAGTCTTGAGCAATCTGCAGAATTTTTTCGTTAATGTCAAGTAAAGCAGCTTTTGTAACCTGTACAGAAATATATCCTGGTGCTCTCTAAAAACCAGTTTTTACTCATAAATATGCAGCAAATATTCTGTCAGGAGCAAAATCTGTAAGTATGTAAATAATTCATGGTTTTATCAATATGTATATGTAAAAATGCTCTGTGTTTATTGTTTATAATGTTTACTATTGCTTTTTCATTTTTTATGGGTAATATGGTATCAGAATTAGATAAAACATTATGTATACTATTAGTATATTTATGTGTTTAATTGCTTAGCTATAACAGATATTCACAAATGTTTATAATTAATTTAATTTATCATCATTGAATGTAGCTTGCTTTATAGTCCACATCATTATTACAAATGAAGCTATTCTTTAACGTTCAAAATCTGTTTTCAGAGCCAGTGTTCTGGTATATTTTGTTCAAGGAGTGGTATGGTGTTGTGTAAGTTGCTGAGATATTTGGGAATAGATACTGTAATAGGAACATAATCCCTGACATATCTACATCCGTGGTTCTTGTTTTTGCTCTTTTTTGACCTTGGATACAATAGCGATATTTGTTCAGAGGTTTTGCATTGTTCAGTCTGTAAAGATTTTGAAACATTTAATCCGTGGTTACTGTTAATTTAGTTGAGCACTTAGCAGTAACAGTGTGTCTGAGATCTTAAGTTTTGATAGAATGTTCTAGTATCCTTGATACCCTTCCAAACAGAAGAATAATTTGCTATTCTGTGATATTAAAATACAAAAAAATGTTTAAATTATATTGTAGAGTGTTTTAGAATGGTCTCTGGAGACACTACACTGGAATACTGGGATGAAATAACATCAGGCTTAGCTATTTAATAATTGAAGTAAGTTCCACTGTTGTCCCATAAAAGTTCATGAAATCAACCCCAAATTAGGAGAATGGTAAAGTCTTTGAGTACTAGTAGTACCTTGTAGAGTAATAGAATATAAGGATCAGTTTGAGATTATCTTACTTGTATTGCAGACTCTAAAGATTTGTCTGCCTGTGTTCAGAAATGTAAATGCCCTGCAGGGATATCCTATAGATTTTTTTGCTTGGTATATGCTTCCTTTAAAAGATAAAATCACAAAGCACAAAAGTAATTGTGAGTAGAAATTTTCTAAAATTGGTGATCTGAAGGTATTTGGACATTCTTTTCCTATCTTTTTTTACATGTACACAAACGGGGTTTTTTCACTTTTGTAGAGCTGACTGATAATAACTATTAGATCTCAGTTTATAGAGTGCTCCAAAACCATTATTCTTCTTGGACCCTTTTGGTTCATTCTCCTAGAGTTAGCAGAAATTTTCTTCTCAACTATCTGGGTTTTGCTTTGGTGGAGCAAAGAGAAAGAAGAAGGATATAGACTCAAGAGTATTGCACCATTCCGAAGTCTTGTAAAAGTTTTCTGGAAAGGTTGTATTCATCCTTGGTCTGTATTCATCCTTTGCACAGGTTCTGTCAGACCTTTCATAACTAATGGAAAGTCTCTGGTTTTATTAATGAGTTTATAACACATGCCATTTCTTTTCCAGGATACTTCAGTTCACACAATACAGTATCAGGGATCTATTTTGTTCAACTACTTGAGATAAATAGTAAAACTGAAACAGAAGGAAAAAGTTTTTCAGTCTGGAGTCTATGGTATAATGTAAAGTGAATTACTTCTCAGTATTCATTTTCTCACTTTTGTACTACTATTAGAGCGGAAGAGTCATATTTTTGTATTTAGTACAAGGATTTTTGACTTGCATTTCTGCAATTATATGTCTTGTGGAGTGGGTATAGACAAGTTTGATGAATTTAAAGGTTTAGAACTGATCACAATTTGCAGTGATCTTGTAAACTCTGCACTATTGGAAATCAATGGAAATGTTCCCCTAATATGGCAACACTAGCTCAAGCTGGTGCCAAATGCTCAACTTCTCACTGCTTATTTAAGCAAAGATTCTATCTGCAGTTTATTCCAGACATTAAATAAAAGTCAGATTGTATACAACACTGAAATATTTCAAAAGGATAAAGGATGTTTTCCTAATTTCTACTATTAGAATATATATATATATATACTTGCAATAATTGCCTGGAGTAAAGGGGAAAAAACATTATTTTTTTTATGCCAGAACCACACAGGTTCAGGAAGATTTTAGCTGACAGGATATGCGGATGTGGTTGTCTGTGCAGGTGAATCACACTGAATTCCTTGGAACTAGTCACCAAATACCATATTTTTTCAGTATTTACCTGCTTCTTGCAGTAGTTACTACTTGCTGCCTTCTGAAATGGTTGGCAGTTTTTAGTTTCTTTGTTTTTCCAAAGGATCTTTTGTAGTACTTCAAAGACTTGAATAAAGTAAGGTTAAAATGAGAAGATGAAAGGTGTAGTTATGAGAGGCTCTTTTTACTCTGTTTTTATCTGCAGATGAAAAGTATAGAACATTGGAAATCTCAAAAAAAACCCCAAAACAGTGTAGAACATTCACTTCTGAAATTATGTTCCTTTGGCAAGGTGCATGGAAAAGATTTGTGAAAAAACAGAACATAAGTACTGGCAAAATTGGTAGGAATGTTGGAAAAAAATTTTAAGTGTTGGCATAAGAATTCTTTGAAAATCCTCACTTATTCACATGTGAAATGGAAGTAAAAAAGCATCTGTCCTCTTTTATGCACACTGACCAAATAAAACGGAATAATTATATTTAGAAAAGTACGAAGTTTTCTAAACAGAACTCTGTCTGCATTTAGCTTTCTGTTATTTATTCCACTACAGTAAAATATTGTGGTTGAATATGGGCATATTTTGGGAAAAAAAACAGCCACTGAACAAAATCTAAAAGAAGAAAATACTGAAGTTTTCAAAAATGATTGTTTTGGTTCTAACATGAATTTTTAAAGCTAAATATTAATACAATAGAAAAGATCTTGGAATCATAGAAACTTTTTCACTCACCCTAGTATAGGCAAATTTGAAGATGCTGCAGAATTTCTACCACTGTAAGCATTTTCTTAAGTCAAATGGAAGAAAAACTTGCGTGTTGAGGTCCTAATCCTAAAAACATTTTGTCATGTTGAAACTTGAATTTGTGTTAGTTTTACATAAACCAGTTGAGCTGCTCATATCTATAAAATTGGGCTTAGCTGTTTGAAGGATCAGAAGGATCATTATTAATGGTAAACTGAATTTCTTGGGTTTGCTTAATTTGTTTATTTTTCATTCTATGACCAAATGTAGCTGTTCTTCAGTGAAAACAAATAGGAATCCTAAACCAAAAATGAAAATCAGTCTTGTGTGGCTCAGAAATTATCACACTTTAAAAAAGTATAGTATATGAAATTATTTCACAATCTAAAATAAGCATTTTTGTTAATGATGAAAAATTAATTGAATTTCTTAATTACTTCTAAATATTTTCTCTTGTTACTATGGGTGTACCATCTTACTGTTTGTTTATTGTAATCCTACTTGTTTCACACCCAGTGCTGTTAAAAGTAAGAACTAGATACGTAATATCATTACTGTGATTTACAGTCAGTAGAATTCCTAATTGATTTGGTCCTTTATGTTGAACAGTTCGGGCCGTGGTACTTGCCTTGATAATGAGCCTCCCAAGCGTGACTTTCTTTATCCAGCTGTGGCCCCAGGTCAGGTGTATGATGCTGATGAACAATGTCGCTTCCAGTATGGAGCAACATCCCGCCAATGTAAATATGGGGTAAGAAGTCTTAATCCTTATGCTGAGTGTTCTTCTTAGTCATTTGTATATATTTCTTTGTAACATAAATCTTTAGTCAGTTGAAGTAGGGGGTTACAGTTTTCCAGTAGCATGTCTGGTGCCATTATTGCAAAGGGTTCATTTTAATCCTTATGCTGCATCTTTTGCTTGAGTCATTTGTGTGTACTGTACACTAAAATGTGTGGGTAACAACGAGCTGGAAAAGGCATTCTTTAATTATAGGTAAAAAAAGAGCCCAGAACACACAATCCTGCTTCTTTTAATGTGTAATAGAGAATTTCCCCGGATTTCAGTTGATTGAGATCAGGTTCCTATTGTATTAAGCTTGAAACATGAAATCTGTTGTGTTGGCTTTAACCTTTCAATATAAAGCTACATTTTGAATTTACTTTTATACCTGTATTAATTTGTCAGATCTGATTTTATTTTCTTGTTTGGTGGTCATTTTGTTACTTTTTTTTCCCTGACATTGAGTTTATTGTTTCTCACATTATTCAGATATCTTTCTGGAAAGATAAATTATGGTTATGGAAACAGAGGAACATGAAGGTAGATAGCTGAATGTAATACTGAATAGCAAAATACTAGCAAAGATTTGGCTTCAAGTTGCACTGTGCAATAGTTAAGGTAAATAAATTTACAGTAGAAATAAAAACCTGCACATGTAGGTCATGTGTTATAAATACTTGCTCAGAATCTTGCAGCCCAAAATATGTAGTTAAAGGATGTGTTCTGCTGTGCTTGTTATTAAATTAATCAGCTGAGACCGCACTTAAGTGAACCTTGAGAATGTATCTTGTGGTTTAAAAGTAAATAGTTCTAATAATTTTTAATTTTTAGATTATTCAAATAAAAGAATGTAATAATACAAAGAAAGTCCGTTTGTAATATCTTAGGGGTGATAAATACAGTGTTATTCTTGGGATGTTTCTTTGGCAGATTGCATTGTGGAAAGGATTTAAA
>VZRE01003732.1:0-34400 GCA_013396775.1 Cephalopterus ornatus | reverse complement strand
TTTTTTTTTTTTTTTTAAGGCTTTTTTTTGGAATTCCCTTAGAGTTACAGAGAAGAGATCAACACTTAATTGAGTCAGTAGTTAAATGAAGTTATGTCTTCATTACCAGTGCTCTGAATTGATACAGGGTGTTGTGTTCTGTCAGTGTGCTGTCAATGTGAGCATAACTTCTAAGTGTCTCAGAAAGAAACCCACTCTGTTTTTTATAATAGTATTCGGACTGCATATATTAATAAATAAGTTATTGTAGAAGTCTTGTAATATCCCATCTTAAGAAATAATATGCATATAAAATAGCACCTACATTTAAAAATATTATCCGCCATGGCCATAATGCCCTGAATATGTGACCACGATGATTGTTATCATACAGATTTGAAGTGATAATTTTTTGAAAGGGGGGGAGGGGGGAGGGAAGGGCCTTTGGGAGATTGTAGTGCAGATGGAAAATATCTACTTAAGAAAGACTTATTCATATATGAAAGGGTTTTGGTACTGAGTAATTGAACTGGATCTAGATACCAGGGCAAACTACGTTGAATACTCTCATCAGCTCTTTTATTATCAACAGTAAACAATCAGTGCTTTGGATATTTCTTTTCAGTGTACTATTCACATGGAGATGCCATTAATAATTCATTGATATTTTTCTAGCAGACATGTTGCAACTATGGATGGAAAAACAAAGTAAAAAATCACTGTTCAACATTGAACGTAGCTTGTATGCTAACTCCTTTCTAGCACTTCTTAAAGCTTTTTTTTTTTGAAGTGGCTGGTAGAACAGGTTTTCCAGTGTGGGGTATAGTGACCCAGAAGGAAATAAATTCTAAATCAAAGGGAAATCGCAGAGAAAGTTGCTTGTCTTTTTCTCTTGTTTATGCTGTTTACTGATTTGTGATGGCAAGACATGACAAAAGAAACAGTTGAACTCTCAAATCAAAGGCAAAAAATCCACAAGTCTCCTTTGGGCTGTGATGTACCTGTTGATATAATTGGTGTTTTTAATGTTACTTGGAAAATCTTCGCATTCTTTTTGATTAGGAATACTGCCACAATCTTACTAACCTTTAGAAAAATTACCTCTTTCCACCATCTAGCTTTAATGTTAATTGTTGTCTCTTGTATTTTCTCCTGTATTTCCTCATCCGTCCCCTGTGGATGTTTAGTTAAACTGTTTGTTGTGTTGTTGTGTTTGATCATAGATCATAGATCACTAGTTCTGCAGTGACTTTTGCACAGCTAAAGTTGAAGCCATTCTTACTTAGGAACTTGAAGTTAATTACATGGAGAGGTGTTTGACCAGTTAAAGCATCAGAACTCAAATTACTAAAGCAACTTCAAGTTTCTGCTTTTCCGTGTGTTTGTTTACTGACAAAGAGATAATTTGGCATAAAAAGGAGCTCCTTCATTGGTCTGATGCTATTTTAAGGAGTAGGTCTAATTAGGCTGTTCAGTCACATACTGACAGAACTGTCCCAGCAAAAGCATTATGGCTATTGGTCAGATATTTCTGTGTTGTTCAGCACATTGTCAGACACTAATTTGAAGTGATGCTTTGGCTCTTCAAGCTGAAAAAATAAAGCTACACATTAGCAAGTAGACAGTGATCTCTCTAATGTTACATATGCATTGTTCTTTATACTTCTACTTTCCACCATTTCTGATACAAAGACAGTTTTACAGAATGTGGCTGAAGAAATAGATACTTCGAATAAAGAAGTGAAAGGCAACATCTCAAGCTATTTAAAATATTTCATTTTTAGGGTATATTTTCAGATTCAGGAAACCATTGAATTTACGACTTATGACAACAGTTTGAGCCAAATTGCAATGGTGAAAATTTCACCATATAATACTGAAGCATATCTTTTTCCTAAAAGCAATGTATGCTTTCAGGTATCTATTTGGATTCACTGCAGTGAAAGTTTTGAGGTTGTTAGAAACAGTGCTAATTCCTGTTCAATTATGTAGCTAAGGGATATGTTACGTCTTCTAGGATGATGCAGTATGGATTTTCTTCTGCTGATTGTCCAGTGTGTCTCAGTTCTTCACTCTGTTGTATGTCAGTTCCTCTGGTAGTTCAGAACCTTTTTCAATCCTTTTGTTTAGGTGACTGTAAGAACTTTATCATTGTCTTTTTGCCTCCTTATCCTGTGAGTATCTCCTTAGTAACGAATTGGCTGTTGGCTCTCTCTGGATTAACTGAGGAAAGAATTCCAATCTTGACTTTCAGTTTGTCTGCTTTACGAGTTTAAAGAATAACTGGAATATGCCTGACTGTAACTTACTGATTTTGTGGTTCAAAACAATGCTTTGCTTTTGAGCTGCTCCCTACATTCTTAGGACTGAGGCTAAAACCTCAGAAATTTTAAAAGAAGCTAATACTTCATGCATATGGTTGATATTGCTGTGTTGCATTTTAAAATCTGTGAAGCTGCTGGCTGCTAGTAACAGTGTTTCGGGGGTAGTAGCTTACTATGCGGTCTATTCTGCATTTTATGCTTTTCCACCAGCATTGGTCAACTGACTTTCAAATCCAAGGGAGCAAACGCATTACTATGCACAGTGGTTCTACAATATTTTTACTAGGGCAAAATAGTCTGAATTGCAATTGACCCTTGTAAATCAGGTGATAAAAATTTTGATGTTCATGAATCAGACTGTCACTTTTTTCATTAAATACTGATGTGGTCTACTCCAGTTAAATAAAGAGAGGTATTAAGCCTCATGCAGGGGTTTTATAGGAAGGTAGAAGCATATTCTGGAAGCTGTTTTTTTTTCACAAGGAGAGGCAGAGAAGCCATTGGTGTGTCTTTGTACCAGAGCTACCAGTTTTCTTTTGTTCCGTCACCTGTTGGCACTTTGACAAGTAGCATCCATTCAGTTGAATCTGTACATAATACTTAGTAACTCACCATGAAGTGCCTTTTTTTTGACTCCAGCTTCTTATATCATACCATGGCTAAGTTGTTTATACTTGGTGTTAACCAAGCAAAAGTAGTTTGATTGGATGGCTTTATATTGCATTACTCACAAACTGGTGTTAAAAGCACATGTAGACGAAGCAAAGAACCAAAGACCCTGGTATTATACTCTTGTCATTTTAATCAGCCTTTCCTTTTTTTTTGTATTTCGTCAAGTCTGGCTGGTCAGTTGAAAAACCTCTCATCATTAGTATGCGGGCCTTTGGTGTTACAAGTGATTAAAATGTTGGGCTTTTCTTACACCAGGACTCAGAGGATTGTGTTGTAATTAAGTGAATTTTGTTCCCTCTTTTTTCTAAGATTATGATGTGAATAGCCAAGGGAAATCCCAGAAGTTTTCCTCTGTCTGAATCCTAAAGTAGTTTTACATTCTTTTTGTAATAAATTTCTTTAGTCCCCTTTCTTCTTTCTTAGGACTGTCTTGTCTATGAACCCTCTTCTTTTTCTTCTCCTCTCTGTTTTTCCCTGTCTTTCACAAGAGACACAGATGTTAACACCACTGTGCCTGCATCTTATGAAAGCTGTTAAAAAGGTGAAAGGAGAAGCTGGTGATCAAAGCAGGAGTGCATTAGATAATAGCAGAAGCAATAATGAGATTCCATATAGTGGAGTGCTGTTTGACTAAAGATTGGTAGGTTGAATGGGCTTGAAAGGGATGATGGTACTTGGAGGTGATTGACCTTGTGGGGCTCCTGTAGTTTCTGTAAGGTTCAGATAAGCACCCAATATTTAGGAAAGAATATTTAGGAAACATAATATAAAGGTATGATTTAAGCTTTGAATTCTATTTCACATTCTTTCAGCATGTTGTGATTCATAACGTGCTGCACCAGTTAATGAGCATTTGGTAGTGGAGCACTAAAATGGTAACTTTTGGGTGCTTATCTGAACAAAACTTTGAACCTTCTGAAGTTCACCTGTAATTAGTGTCTTCTAGTTTTAGTCATGTTGTCGGCAGTATTTCAGCAATAAGGCTGAAAATACTCTATGTTGATATAAGTTACAATTCAGGCTAATGATTTTTATGCTCTGTTTTAGCAATTGCTCATCAAGAGGTGCAGCATATTATGGATTAAACATGCTGAAGTAACATACGAACCTAATTAAGATTTAAAAATTTTATGGACAAAAGGTGAACCTCCCAAATTATCATAGTTTAATATGCATTGTGAATGTATTTCCCATCTTATTTTTTTAAATATTATGGGCCAAAATGCTAACTTTTGTTGGAGGCTTTCAAGTGTTGAAAACATTAAGAACAGCACAGCAATTTGATCTTTGCTCATATTACTGAGTTGTCATTGTGCTGTATTGTAACCAATTATGATGATTATGACCTAGGATGCTTAGATGTTACATAATTTGAAATGCCTATATGTAACTCTGCATGACGCAACAGAAAGAGGCTCCATCATTTATAACACTTAGGCAAAAAGAAGGTAATTTGATTTGCTGTGTTTTTTTCTCTAGATGGTTTCAGCTTTGTTTAATTTACTGCAAATACAAGCATCCGAATTCCAAACTGAAGTCATGGAGCCCTAAGATACACCGTTACAGGTTGTCATCTATCTTGTCTTGATCTTGTGAAAGGCCTCAGCTTCAGTTTATGTTTCCTGGATTTTTAAAACTTTCCCTTGTTTGCTTTACAAATTAGTAGTTACTAAATCCACACATTTGGAGACTGACTTTGAGGTCATTAATTTTCAGTTTATGCTTCTTTCTCTTAGCCATTAAATTATTTGAACAAATATAATGTTGACAAAAGATACGTTAGCTTCATCCTGTGTCCTCCAGTGAAGAAAAGGTTACCCTAAAAGGGTCACCTTATGTTAGTGGGTGGGTGAGTGTGCGTGCATGTGTGTGTGAGCACGTGAAAAAAAAGCGGAATACTTTCTATTAGTGATTTTGGGTCTGACCTTTTCAGGGCAGTTTGTCATGTATTTTTAAGGCTAGCTCATGAAAAACAGTTGATTAGAGATGTTACAGATAATGGTGGTAGTAAAGAAAATACCTCAGATTCAATAACTAAGAAGCTAATGTAGTACCAGGTGTAGGATTTTGTAGGGTTCAGCTGGACAACAGAAACCTTTATGAACCTTAGTCAGAACTTCTTTGTTTAACTTTTGAAAGTCAGCTGAAAATATAGCAGGACCTGGTATAATTCCATGTTCATTTAATGAAATAACAGCAGAGATGGATTTTTCACTTCTTTTTAGGTATCTTGTTTGTTTTCAAATGACTGTTAATGTTATTTTTTGTTTCATGTACAGAGTGATGGGGAATATATTTCAGATTTTACTTCTTCTCTTAAATGCAGTACATCAGGGGAAATACCGTCTTAAATAAGTTTTGCTATATTTAAAAGAAGTTATAAAACCCCTTTAATTTCTTGGGTTTAATATAAATTACTTGTACAAATTGATACATTGTGTTATTTTTGTAAATCTTTGGTGTTTTGCATAGTTTTCCATGAGGAAGTATTCTGTTGATTTTGGGATACTGTATATCTGTCTCAAACAGAACTCCTTTCTGACTTAAGTTGAGGTTTTTGCTCAAATAGTAGTAGTGTGTTAAAGCCCATAGTAATTTTAGGCTACCATCATTTTGTCTTTAGGGATTTATTGAGGCGAACTCCTGCTGAAATTAAGGTCTGAATAAGGACTATCAGACCATGTTAGTAATAATGGCTAGTTTTGATACACTGCTTTTCCAAGCAATTTAGCAATAAATACTTTCCTCTTTTTGTGAAGCAGGCGGGTGAGTTGACATGTTTGGAATCATCCTGCAAACAGGTTAATGAATGAAATAGTTTTGGAGCGCTGTATCCATTAATTCACACTGTACAAATGATTATTTATTTGGAATTAAAATGTCTGGGTGGTATTAGTTCAGTGGATTTAGAGGAATCTGATGCCGCAGAGAAGCCTGAATATACAGAAAGAATCCTTTTGGAAGGAAATTGTTACATATTCTCATTTGTGGATATTAGGCTGGCAATTAAAGACTTACTTTAAATTTTACTTCCTCTTAAATGATAATACATAGATGGTATACTTATGTAGGCATATCAGAAGTGGAATTTTGCACGTAAACTCGGGAGCAAAAAACAAAATTCTGGATTTAAATAATCCTGAAACATAAATGTTTTAAAACTCCAGATTGTTACCCAGATCTGATTTTTTGCTTTTGTCTATACTGGAGTGGTTGAAATCTTTTTTTCTTATTTCTGAATTTTTGGTTTTTCGGAGCTTTGAACCAAACTCCATAAAATCTGAACCCCTGTTAATTTAGACATTTGAACTTGATCAGAGCTGAAATAAATAGAAGGTCAAAAGTAGAATTGTCACAGTCTGACACTTCTAATTAGTCTGACAATGTAAACCACACATGAAGCACGAACAAGTAAATTAAACTAATTTTGCTCAACAAAATGAGGAAGTAAATTACAGATTAAAGTAAGTAAGGCAGAATTATGACAGGAACACCTCAAACTGTGTCTGAAAGGAACCCATCTTAGGTTTTCACTTTGAAATTCATACTGTATTTAAGTTTGAATTCATGGTTGATTTACATGTGAAATTGATTTAGTGTTGAATTTTAGCACCTTAATGGCTGTGAAATTTGTAACCTAGTTATATTTTTCAAGAGTCTTTGTGGTGAATCTTCTGTTATTTCCTGGTTGTTTTATTTTAAATAATATATTTATCTGTGTGTATCGTAATCAAAAAATTTTATCAACTGAGTGACCATAAAATAATGGTTTTTCCAGAGATTTAAGTTAAGAAATGTTTGCATTTCTTCAGTGAAAAAAACTAATTTGAAAAGTTCTGTATTGAGTACAGTTATGCTTTTACAAGTGGCAGTATTTCTCCTAAAAAGAGGCTTGAGAATTGGTTTATAGAGCCACACATTAAACAGGATGAACTAACTTAAGCGTAATTGTCAAAAATTGGAAGGAAATCCAGAAATCATCAATACTCATTCCTTATAATTTCAGACCATTCTTATATGTTATTTTTTTAATGGATTTTAAAAAAGATACTTTGCTTCTGCCAATCATGAACCTAAATGCACTGTATACAAAAATCCTGCAAGAATGTCATCAGCTGATTTTAAACTTGTGAAAGAATGTTGCATTTTCAAGAAAAGATTCTACAGTTGAACTGTTGATGCAGCTGCTAGTGAGTAACGTATAAATAATATAATTTATATATGCAGTACAATGCAAGAAACATTAATCTTGGGGTAAAGCATAACAGTTATTCCTGTTGATATGTATAAGAAAGATAGTCTAGGTAGCAGATAATCATTCATTACCTCAAAGAAACAAGAAACTTGGAGGGGAGTGGATAATAACTTTAATTTACTCACACTGTCTTTTCCTTTTTCTCTTTGTTTCAAGGTTCAGCCATAGAATCAAGGATTTTTTGTAGGATATGATTTCAAGCAGCTGTTAAATAAAATGAAACACTAATGACTACCATAAGGTCATTTTAATTATATGATTCTATTCCAAATTATAAAAAATATTTAAAAATAGAAAATATGTATAAGCAAGTTGTGAACTCTTACACAGATCCCAAAGCAATACAGCAAAGATTATCATGTCAGTAATTTGCCACAAAAGCAAACCACTCCCGATTCTATTGTGCGTACGCAGCCAAATCCAAGAGCAACTGAAGAACTGTGAAGATTTCCAGTGTGCAGCCAACTTAGGATCACGCCCACATTACGAATTTCAAACTCCAGCTAGTTTTAACAGTGAATCTCCAATGTCAACAGGACTGTCTTAGTTTAAATTAATAAATAGGCAAAACCAAATGAGAAAATATGATAGGAAAAAAAGACGATTTGTAAACTTCCATTTGTTTAACACTGACAATATAGGGAAGTAGGATAGGCTAAAAAGTTTATGAAAAAGCAGCTGCAAATTTTAAAACCTTAAAGGAAGTATCTTAGTGCATAGCTCAAGTTCTAACTACACATGCTCTGCTGTAGCAAGTGTTGTAGAGGCGTGCAGGTAGTCCTAGCTCAGAAACTTTGATTTTACCTAAAGGAATCAAAAACAATTGTTGCTGTTTCATTTTTCAAAATTAAAAATAACCATTTTAGAAGGTAATGTTGAGTCAGACAGTGACAATAATGGCAACACTGCAGCGCATCTGAAGACTACTGCTTTTGTAGCAACACTAAAATATTCTAAGCCCAGTGCTAGGACAAATCAAGAAAAAAACATTTTCAAAACATCATGGCAGGTGTAAATAACACATTCTTCTCTACAATTCGATGCTTCCAGATTATTTTTTTTTTTGGCAGAATATTCTTAGGCAAAATACAGTAGCTCCAAAATTGCGGAGCATTTCATTGCCATCTGTAGCTTTCTTTCTGCAGCCCACTTCTTAACAGTCTCTATTAAAAAAAAATTTGTGTATACATATGTGTATAAGGACTGACAGAAATTAGAGTTTTATTCTGACCAACTTCTGCCTTCTTTCCTAGGAAGTGTGTAGAGAGCTCTGGTGCCTCAGCAAGAGTAACCGCTGTGTTACCAACAGCATTCCAGCAGCTGAAGGTACTCTTTGCCAAACAGGGAGCATTGAAAAGGGGGTGAGTACAAATGATTTAATGTTTGTAGAAGCAGTTTATTGCTCAAAGACTACACAAAGAAAGAACTAGAAAATCAGAGTATTTCACAGCAACTATAATAGTTCAAAAAAAAGAGCTACTATTTCAGAATACGCGTACATCCTCGTGGGAGTGTCCTACAGAATGATTTCACAGTTATTTTATATGTGTATTCTAATAAAACGTTTGTCCTTGCTATTAAACTCTACAGCCTTGAACAAAAAAAAGCAAAAACAAAAAACCAAAATTTGTTGTATTTTCTGTGGGTTTTTTTGGTTTGGGGTTTGTTTGTGGTTTTTTGTGGGGTTTTTTGAGTTTTTTTTTTTGTAGAAACTCCTTTAATTTAATCTTCATTAGATTTTACGCCACTCTTTCATAAAGGACTATTAGAACTTTAGGTTTGCCATGGATTTTGAAAATGTGTAACATAAATCTAGAATCTGATATCTGTCATTTTGTTAGAAGGTAAAAAAATCTTTATTCCTTCAGATACAAGCTAAATCATGCAAGTGTATAGAAAAAATGTTGACACAATTAATGGGTTTTCTAAAAGCCTGTATTTCCCTGTGACCTTTCTGGTTTGACTTTGAACTGCTTGTTTAGTCTTCAGTTATGCTTGCATAACTTTTTAGCTTTATAGGATTTTGATGTACAATCAGATAAACTCTTCTACCTAACAGAAAAATACGGAAAGTCAACGTTGCAATAGGTAAGTCTAGCACTGTGGTATCTGTCTGAAGATGAGAATTTTGATTTTAAAATGATCTGTGTATCAGTAGTTCCAGACAAGAATATTAGAAGACTTTCTCAGGTACAAGGCAAAATCTATGAACATCTTAAAGAGGAGAGAAAAATATTTAAATTAATTTACAAGACATGTACTTGGGAAAAAAAAGAATTCTGTATGCATTTTTCAAGATGTATTTTATTCAGGTTTGTATGAAGTGAATATTGTGAATTAATATTGTTACATGAAACAATTTCCAGTATCAGTCTGAGAGTTGCTGCATCTGTTCATGAGATGTACTGCTGCAGATTGGATTTTTTGCCTAACGATGACCACTGATGTCTGTTCTCATTCTGACTTTTTCTGTGCTAGCTGTGCTAGTTTCAACAAAGATAACAGTGCATTTTGTGTCACAATCTCATGTTTAAATAACAAGAATGAAAGCTTTTGGGCAGCTGTCACAGTTTGATGACTTCATTCCAGATCTGTGACCTAGTATCTTTCTCATGGCTTTTCTGTGCTGAGTTGGAAATATTGGTAATCTATGGGAAGTGGATTTATTAAAGGGGTCATTTAAGAAAATAGAATGATTAGAGTTAGCTGAAAAAAACAGAGACTTTCACACAGTACCAGAAATGTTACTTTATATTAGAGTAGTAGAAAATGTTAGAAGTCCTGCTCTTAAATCAGAAGTCTAGGTTTATTTTGGAACCACCTCTCCTTGCCAATGACAAAGAGTATTTTACCTCAGTTTATGTTTTTTAAATCATGAGACTACAGGTTGAGATGCTTTTAGACACTGTTGCCATGTCCACTTGTCAGAGGCTTTAATCAGTTGGCTCTCTACAAAACATCTTTTTCCAGTCATTAGTATCTTGTTCCATTGTTAGATGTTAGAGGAAAATGAGAGAATCCATGCCATTTTACGAAGATTTTACATTACAAAGAGTTTACAAAAAATTTTACATTTTACTTGTTGACCGCAGATGCCCGTTAACAGCAGAGAATAGTATCTGTAAACTGAAGCCTCAGAGGTTCCAGTGAATCAATAGGTCCTGGTAGCAATAAACAATAAAACACAAGTTCTTTCCAGATATGCAGTTGTCTTTACCATAGAATAAGGTGAATTTGATAGGTTGCAGTTCTGTAACACCTTGTTATTGTTGTTGTTATTTATTATTGCTGTATTTGTATTACAGTCATGCCTAAAAGCCACAACCAAATTAAGCCTGATTTTGCTGGACTCTGGCCAATAAATGACATTTCCTGCTCTAAATACCTAATAATATCTTAGACTATTTAATCATATTTAGATATTTACTAATGTAAATGTGGTTTGACTGTTAAATCAAAGCATAATTTAATGCATTGTACACTAACATATTATTGACGGAATGTGGAGGGATTTCTACAATTAAAACAACCTATTATAAAATCTTTCGGTTGCTTATATAAACCTACCAAACTTTCAACCCTTTGAGTTGAAATTGTCCGTGGTAGATATCTGCCTACACCTGAAGATTTTTAGAATGTTTTCTGTAAAAATTACTCAGCTTTTTTCTGCATATGGAGAAAGAGAATAAAATGGTTTATAACTGCTGATGGAACTGTTACATCAGTTCTGTTTTGAAGCTTTAATATGTTCATGCTTTGGTAAAGGGTTTTACATATTGGCTGGATTCAGAAAGGTACACTTTTTCTTAATTTGTGATAAGAAATTTAGATATACATGACGTTTCTCTCTGGTATACCCAGAGATGTGTCTGTGAAGGCAAACTAACTGATGACATGCACTGAGGAAATAGTGCATATAAAATAATAAGACAAAACTGATAGGAATGCTTATTTTGTGTTTTAATTCAGCATAACAAAAAAAGTAACCCTTTTCTAAGATCATAGCTTACATCACGCTAGAGATGTAGATGAGGAGCAAACATGCAAAAAGTGAAAACACAGTATGCTGAAAGGATAGTTTTATGTAGTTAGATTTGTGGGATGATTTAAGTTATCATTGGACATTAACATAAGATAAATGTAAGTTATTGGACATTACATTTTCTTGCAAAATTATTGTAGAATCAATGACTGAAAAGAAGTTGTTAAAATTTAAATTGATATTGATATTTTTCTTCCTCTTACAAAGTATGAAATCACTTTTCCTCAATATTAGAGTACTTGCTGTATGATTTTTCTTAAAAGCATACAATCGTGTTAATTCTGTTAAACAGCTGATACTCATATAAAAGTGATCTCAAATATGCCACAATATCATGTTTTATTTTGTTGTTAATCACCTCACCAAGAAAAATTTCATACTGTTTACATTATTCACAGAGGTTTTTGCACATTTTATTTGCATTCAAATGCATCGTCGTTATCTTTCTGTTGAACTAATGGAACATTATTTTTTCAGTGTTACAGAAGAATTAATATAGCAGTTCTAAACTTTTAATGAAGAACTGTTCTTTTTAAATAGCTGTCACCTCCTGTCTTCATGGAGTCGTTACGCAGTAGTTCTTACCTCTTTAGAGCAGATGAGGTGGTTTTGTGGAGGAAACATATTTCTGCACTGCCATTAGAAATAATGAAGACTTTGGTAATTTTGAATTCCTCTGATAGAGATTCTATGTGTCACTGGCTTCTAGTGAAAGATAAATTTTTGCTAGAAAAATAAGAAGAGACATCAAAGTAAGTAGTAAGTCCTCAGATTTAACTTCAGTAGAAGAAAAAATCCACTATTTATTGAGGTTTTCCAGGAGAATATGGGAATGTAGAAGAACACTGGTTGCATGACAGAGGAAATTACAGAGATTTTACCCAGCTTTGTAAAAGTAAAGCAGGTGATTGCACCTGCCTCTTGTCTATTAGTCATAATAGTATAGAATTGGGATGCTTTGAATATGTGATATTCTTATAGGTTTATAACTCTTGAGTGTCCTGCATTTCTTAGCTTGGATTTTGACATGTTTGTAATGTGTATAATGTACTTTTAATTAAATTAGTAGCATACCCTTTTACTCTTAGAAGTATTTTAATGTTTTGGCTTTTGACTTTAATATTAGGTATCTGTTTATGTACTTGTGTAGCATCTCTAATAGAATGCTGCAAGGAGATTTTTGTATTTAGTCAATAAAATATTTATCACTTAAATTATAAAGAGAAGAAAACCAGGTGATTTTAGTCACTCGTGTAGCTCACATAAATACTTCATTCTCCATCATAGTTGTGCCATTAGAGGCATATCAAAACACTGTGCCATTTGGATATATCTACACTAGCTAAAAATGTGAGTTCACTGTGTGGCCTGAACTGTGTTATGGACACATTCAGTAACAGTCTGGATTTAAGGGAAGCTCCACATGAAGGGTACATTCCTCTGATGAATTCCTGCTCCAGTCTGTGAATTAAGAACTTGAATAAACCATAATTTTCTCAGTACAAGTCCATGAAACTTTGTGTCCTTGGTTTTTTTTCTGAAGAACGGTGTGGTGGGTTGATCCCATCCAGCAGCTAAGCACTCACCCAGTGGCTCACTCACTCACCCCACCTTGTCACCAGGGGTAGGAGAGAGAACCAGAAGGGCGAAAGACTGTTTAGTTAAGTGAAAGGTACAAAAGGGAAAAAGCAAACAGGAAATCAAAGGGTACCACTCACTACCACCAGGTTGTTGCCCGGCCAAACTCTGAGCAGTGGCTACTTCGGGAACACTGTCCCTATCACAGCTTTACTGCTAAGTAGGGTGTTACAGGGTGTGGCATATCCCCGTGGTCAGCTGTCCTGGCTTTGTCCCCTCCCAAGCTCTTGCCCACCCCCAGCCTGCACACTTTGGTGACAGGTTGAGAAAGTGAGAAAGCTCTGATTGTGTGCAAGCACTGTTCTGCAATAGCTGGAACAGCCCTGAAATGCAGCATGACACAGGGCTGCTGTGAGGGGAACTCCATCCTGGCAAGATCTGGTAGAAAAAGGCAATCTGTTTTAAACTTGAGATTTAAAACTGGCCCTATCCTTTTTGTAAACACATTAATGCTTCATTTTTTTTTATTTCTTAACTGATGGAGTATGAGGCCTATAAACAGAAATGTTTTGGATTGTAACAGGTACAATACATACAGAAAAAAAAGAGGCCATGGAGGATAAAGGTGTTTTGAAAGAAGAAACAAGAATGGATGTGGTTAGAAGAATAATGTTACTGGTTTCAGTTATTAATGTGGAAATAGTAAGGAATTAGTGCAATAAGGAAAGGTTATATGTTACCGTGTGTTCGTATGCAAAAGTAAGTTATATATAGGTGCTTTTACTGATGATAAGCTACAAATTTTAATATCAATGTATCATTTCATTGTACATCTTTGAGAGTGACACGCTTAGACTCTGACACATTTGACAATCTAAAAGTACCTTTTATTAAAAATTAAATTTCCAGTTGAAAAAATAAGTATTTTTTTTATTTTCTTTGACTAACACTCTGTACTGTGCTTGTTCATATGACACTCCTTTAATTATGAGTGAAGTTTGAATTGCCTTTTCAGTTGCTTTCAGAAAAATCTAGAGCAATACAAGTCATTGTGAATGACATATGTCCCACATGGCTGAGATATGCGATTAGGATTTAGGTGAGGATTTAGGTGAACCTTGGGACTTAGGAGAAGAGAAAGTTTGGCTTTGCTGTACATTACTCTGAGTCTTCCAGTAGTGTTTCCGGGTGAACAGGGATAAGTCTATCTGTCCGTGTCTTCTGTGCATGTCTCAGTGTGTTTTGTCAAATTCATATGGCTGGTTTTGGACACAGAAGTTGTGTGGATTTCTTTTTGGAAGGGGTCAGTCCTATATGTGTTACAGGAATTCAGGAATGTTAAACAGCAGTAGACCACCTTTTGGAAGTGAAATATGCAGATTCAGGTCACAGCAGACCTGGGTCCATGTGCTACTCTCTGACCTAAGCCTGAAACAGTAGCAAGCGATATCTAACTGAGCTGCTTCAGATTCTCAGTGATTCAGTAGATACCAGTGTGGATCAAACTGTGGGCTCCACGATTGTTTCTGAATGGTTTAGAAAATATTTCTGATGAAGGAAACGATAAAGTTCTTTCAGTAGTTAATAACTTGTGCAAATTGCCTATCATTTTGTATGTCTAAGTAACAGTTTTGCAAAGTTTAAGCTTTTGCATGAGTGAAGTACACATGTTCATTCTGTCTCTGAACCAGTGGCCAGTCAGTATTATATAATGATTTTCTGTACCATATCTAATGCTTTGGCACTACTTTTATTATGTCTGTAGTGTTAGTATAAATTAAATACTGCAGCAAATTCTTCTTCCACTGTAACCTTGTCCACATTTTCTTTTTTAAACATATGGGAATACTTTCTTAAAAATACTATCAGGGCAATTTTTCATTTTGTGTCATGAAGCCTCTACATGAATCCTAGGTGGAGGGTGTTTTACTAAACCAAGCTTGGAAATTATTCTTAGTGTTTAAAAAAATGTAAGCAACTTGCAGTTCCTTATTTGTGAAACATTAAGGAGACTGTATGAAGAAAAAGTGAAAATCTTTATTTTAAACTTGCTTTAAGTTCTGGTGTGTGTTAGGGACCTATAATTCAGGACTTAGTGAAGACATTTAACAAATCACACCCCCACCCACTGAAGTCTAAACATGGCTGGAAAAAGTAAAATACTAGTCTTGTAATCTGCACAGGGAATGCTAATGCCTATAATTGGTCATTGTCTGACCCTTGTATTTTTCTGTCCTGATAATTCTGTCAGCCTGCAAGCTAATTTTATGGCTTTTTTGTGAAATCTTTCAGTGGTGTTATCAGGGAGAGTGTGTACCTTTTGGCACTTGGCCCCAGAGCGTAGATGGCGGCTGGGGTCCGTGGTCAATATGGGGAGAGTGCAGCAGGACCTGCGGGGGAGGAGTCTCCTCGTCTATAAGACACTGTGACAGTCCAGCGTAAGTAGCTAAAGTAAGCCGGAGCCAACAAAAAGACACACTTGGAAATTATTCAAAACTGTGGTTTCACATGTTATCTGTAAAAATGTTTTGCTAGTTTGCCAACATCCGTCTTCAAAATAGGAGGCAGAAACACTTAAACAGGAGAAGTTCACTAGGCGTACGTTTAACATTTTTAATGTATCTTATGTACAGTAAAGATAGCTGGATTTATATTTAGTAGTAACCAGAATAGTTTTCTTTATGCACCGTGTTGTTCATCAATATAGATTTAAATTATGCCTTAGGTACATTTCTTTCTTAGGGCATATTTCTTCTAATGCTTGTCTAAAATATAAAATAGCAATTGCCAGTTACTTATTAAAGAAACCCACCACAGTATTTCCAAGGTTTTGCGTGTAACTGCTTACAATAAACCATCAGTAGTAATGTTATACTGCATACAATACATTTATATGCTGTCATGTCCAACACTTAAGTTGTGACTTCTCACTGACTCTTAAAACAATTCAGCAATTTCCCTCCTGCCACTACTCTCTATTTGGGCCATTTGGTCTCTTTGAAGAGAGGCCAGCTTCTGCACTGTTGCATGTATCTGTACTGGCCTTATAACCTGTCTATTTTCCAATGTTCTGAGCATTGTTCCAGGGAAGATCTGTCAGGTAAGTGCTCCTCTCACTGTCACTAGTCCTTCTCAGATGAGTGCTCATTTCTATTGCTCTTCTCTGTTGCAACTTTTGCCTGTTCTGGTTACCTCATCACAGCCTAGGTCTTCGCAGGGTAGTTTTATTACTCCATCCTCTCTTCTTGTCATGTCTCCATAATTCCTTTTTCCTTCACCACTGTTGGTTTTTAAGACCACTTTTTCTAAAAACATTTTGTGTTTCTTTCATGAAAATCAGTTCTGTGTCTGTTGTCACTCCTTTCTTATCTTCTGCTTTCTGTACACTCAGTTCTTTGTTGCTTATATCCATGTTTTGCGAGCCAGACTGTACATCAGCTTTCCACTGCGCTCTGTAAGACAGACACCATAATGTCACAATACAGCTGCTTAAGGTGGTTCTGTTCGCCTCCTGTTGTTAGCAGTAAATGTCCAATGTGTCATTAGCAGTAACCATCTAATGTGGCAAATATCACTACTTAACCATTTAATCGAAAAGCGGAAACTATCCATATACGTCAATAACATGTCAGACTATGTTACTGAGAGGATAATAAATTGAATACATGATTTTTTTCACAGCAGTATTAAATAATGCTGGTGAGATTTTTTTTGAGCATGAATAATATCTTGAGATTTTTTTTTTTTTGCTTCTGTCACCATGTATTTGGCCTGGTATGTTTTTTAAATGTTTAAAAAGCAGGTGCTTTTGGGAAGGGTTATGTCTGCATTAGGAAAACAAAAAATCCTTTTGGTTCAAGGATGCTATTTTCTGGTTAAATAGTCTTTCGGTAGTGTGAAAAATAGTACTGATTTACTTTCTAATTAATTATAAAGTTACTTCATTATTTGACTCTATGGAAGATAGATAAGGTTCTTGAACAGCTTGGGAATTTAAGAGCCAAACGTCTTACTTACGCTAATAGACATCTTGAGTTCCCTCAGGTTTAATAATGATTACTTAAAATCAGAATCAAATTCTTGAACTAGAATGTACAGCCGTCGCTGGTTCCAGGTGTAAAACCAGTCTGCTGGCTTACAAGTAAGATGAGAAAATTAAAAAAAAAAAGAATCACATAGGTTGTTTACACACTATTCAGTTTAGTTTTATAAAGCTAGCAAATAATTGACACCAACATTTTTTTTACAACATTCAAAATACAGTAAACTGTACTGCTTGGAACTTATGCAGACTAGATTAATATATGAGTTGTTTTGTATCTGCAAGTGAAATATTTTAAAATCTCATCTTAAAACTTGCGTGTACTTTTTTTTTTTTAAATAATATGTATCTCTTGGATCTGTACTAATAGTTAATAATACATTAGTATATCTCATGAAGTTGTGTTTATACTAACATATAAAACGTGTTTTTCTAGGCCTTCAGGTGGAGGCAAATACTGTCTCGGAGAAAGGAAGCGCTATCGTTCCTGTAATACTGATGTAAGTAATTTTTGTTTCACTGTGATCAACTCGACTGTTTTATGTTTTAGCAGCAACGCATGCTTTTTCCCCCCGCCCCCAATTCAGATAAGCTGTGGATTCTCCATTTAATTGGTAAACAGTTGTCCTATAAGGCACATCTATATTGCAGCACCCTACGTGTTCTGCCACATCTTAGGATCGCTATCTCGGTGTAGTGCCCGGCTGCTGCCTTCACACTGGGGCTTGGAGTAAGTTCACCTTGACCACCTTCCATGTTAAAGGTGAACAAGGAGTATTCCACATCAGAGCAAAAATCAATTTTAGCCCTCTGTCTTGTCTCCCAGCAGTGGCCAATAACAGGTTTTTAGGGAAAAAAATTACACACTTTTGATAGCCAAGGCTTGACTTTTCTATGGATTTACTGTATAGGTGAGTTTCCAGAAGCTGGGTGTCTAAAGATTTCTGGAGCTGCACATCCTTACTGCATTATATTAACTCCCACAAATTAAAGTATCCTCCATGAATCCACTTTTAAGCCCTCTTACACTTTTTATACCCTTAAAACATCCAGTGGTAATGTGCTACGCAATCCTTTTATACATTCTGTGAAAATGTATTCTAAACCCGCTGTTTTGCCGTCTGGTTATTTTATTACAAGAATGATTGTGCAGATTCATTTTAAAGCTGAACTCATTGAGTAGTGACCTACCACTGAGAGGGTCAGACACTGTATAAATCTATAAGGTCAGATTATAAACGTCAATTACAAATTCAAGTAATTTAAAAATTGAACCAGGAAAAAATGCATGCCAAGAAAGAATTTCACTAATAAGTTTCCAAGTCAAATTCCAGGTCAGCGGCACTACAAACATAAAAAGGCTTTACTTTTTTAACTTTAAATTAATCTTGATTTTCATCTTAAATCAGGGAAGTTCGTAACACTGAGAGAGTCTATACCTAAAGGTGTTGTTTCACCTCTTTATCTTTTGATATATTCTGGACAAATACAGTAGTTTATACACTACAATTGAAGTATATTTCTTTTATAGTAGTATTTAGGGTTCTACATCACTAAGAATTGCAGAGAGTAGTAGATTTTTTTTCAAGATTTATGGTAGTCCTTAGTACTTGACATTTTTAATGGAATGGTATGCTGGATTAGTGTAAGCATTTAAAGCATGCAAATATGTTATTGTTTTTATGAATAAATGTGTTGGTTTCGCATCTTTTCTGTTGAAGTTTATTTTTCAGTGTCAGCATTCGTTGCCCATCTGTAATTTTCAACATAGTACTCCCTAAAGTACTCCCTAAAGCTCCCACTATTCATAATGCAAAAAAACTTTCATTTTGACTTTGTTTTTCTTGCAGAGATGAGTTAATTCTGTTGCCCTTTCTTTTGACCATTTTAATCCTTTGGAAACAGTGCACACACTCCTACTGGGCTTGTTTCTCATCAAGCACTTCCAAAGCCATATATGACGTTTTAATTCAAAAGGCATCTGCTAATGGAAACATTGAGATCAGCAGAAAATAACATTAGCTAATGAGTTCTGGAAAGAAAAGCTTGGTAGAAAGAATACACTCATCAGAATATTACTTTCTGCCACCAACCACACTATCTCTAACAAAAATATATGTATTTTTCCACCTGAAGTATTTTAATTTAAAAAAAATGCAAAATGCTAATAGAGTTGCAAAGCACAGTATTTCTCAGTTAAAGTAACTAATTGATTTGTAATATGTATAAGGATGTGAATCTTAAATTTTATTTACTTCTAAAACTGTAAAAGCCTCCTTTTTATGTATATGATGAGAAGCATGGTTTACTTACAGTTTATGAGAATGTTTTATTTATATAATTGTGTATATACATAATTCTAAAAGCTTCTTGTTCTTCAGTCCTTTCTCTTAATAGAATGTAGGCAAATGGTTCTTGTTGGTTCTTTGCATTATGCATACATTCACAAGTATTACTCCCTGCTTTCATAAGTTGAATATTTTCAAGCAATTTTTTTCTAAAATAAATTCATGTGAGAAGCTACATCTTGTAATCTGGGTTTGAAGTGTCACTGTGTTTCTCATCTTCTCTGAGGTGTTGTGTAGACGTTGGTTAGTAGGAGACGATGAGTTCAATCATTGAAGTCTGCCTGACTCCAGATTTCAAGATAAACAGGTGTTTGGTTTTGTGTCAGTGTTGGTTCAATAATTTGTTAACACTTTTTTAATTCAAAATGTCTTCTCCACAGGACCTTCTTCACACCTGATTTTAAGTTCTGATACGTTTGCTAGAGTCCTACCTCATGATTGGCAGTCTCATAAAAGAGCAGTTGGAAACACAAGCAGTCTGTTGCTTGACAAGAGTTGTCAATGTACTGTAACTGCATGAAAAAAGTGAAATATCTTACCCAGTGAAGAGAAGCAGTTATTGCACAGGGGCTAGCTATTATAAGGTCTTGATTAATGTATCATGAGAATAATAATTATTATGTTAATATTTGCATTGTGCAGTCAATTTTTAGCATCCGTGTTTGTAGAGACCCTTTCACTTGAATGCGTTTCAGATTCCTGAGAAGTGCTAACTGGCTTAGATATATAGGAAGACAAGGAAAACTGCCATAAAATGGATTCTTCTGTTGCTGATAAAATAGTAATATTTATTAACACCTCCGATGTCTGTCAAACAAATTCTTTTCCAGTCTAAACATGATTTTAATCTGTATTTTTAAATACCATCTGATGAAGCTTGCAATTTCGGCAGGTACTTAAACATTGATAACAATGTTTAATGTGCTGGGGGTGTATTCAAGGTTACTTGTTGTTATTGCTTTAAATCTGCTGATGAAAAATATGAGAAATACCAAAGAATTCTGTTTCTCTATAATTCTTTCCAAGATCAATTTAACTTAAATTACCCTCATTCCAAGTAAAAAAGATACCTTACAATTTTGTAATTGATAATGCAAAGCCATGAAAATTTACATATAAGTTTTTATTTGTTGATGCCTTGAGGCTGGTAGTAATCAGAGCCAGGCATGCTATCTGTTCTCAGTCTCAGCTTTAAAACAATACTTTTGTCAAGGCTACAAGTAAGTAAGAATATGCAGCTCTCTAGAAAATGCTTTATTATTTTCTTGATATCTTAGTAACATGTCTCAGTACAGCTCCTTAGTACAGTATAACTGAGCCTACAATTCTTACCAGATTTTTTTTCCAGCTGTTTTTAGTGTGTTTATGAGGAGGTAGCTGATGGATTGATTATGATGCATGGTTTGACAGGATTCTGATTTTTCCAGTTTTGTGGAAACTATTATGTAACACCTACCTTTCTTTAAATTACTTCAGCTATTTCATGCCAGCCTATGGTTGCAAAATATACACTTCAGCTGTAAACTAATAAAGCTTTTGTCTCATGTTTTAGCCATGTCCTTCAGGGGCCCGTGATTTTCGAGAGAAGCAATGTGCGGATTTTGACAATATGCCTTTCCGGGGAAAGTATTATAACTGGAAACCCTACACTGGAGGTAATGGTTAGTCTTGCAAAAATGTTATCTTAATGGGAAGTTATCAAAATCATGTAAATGTTGCGTAGAGAGTAATAATTGTAAATAGAATGTTTTGATTAAAATAGAGTGAGCTAAGTTTGTTAAGCTCATACTTTTGTCAGTTGCTGATAATGTTACACAAGAGCAACATTTCTCTATTCTGGTGAATTTTGTTTTGCTGTGGAGGGAAGTGAGCATCATAAAGACTCCACTTTAAAAATATGGAGCCCTTTTCCACCTGCAGTTGCAATAGAAGGGCTGTAATTTCCTTTCTTTTTTGAAACAATTTAATCAAATTTAGTTATGTTTCTGTAATTTTTCAAAGTTCTTTGATTTTATTTTTTTTTCCTGTTCTAAAGCCTGAGGGGTTTAGAAAGTTTTTGCATTTTATTAACTTGAATGGTTTTACCAGTGATTTTTGGCTTTAAAGCCTAAATGGTTTTACCAATGGTTTTTTAGATTAAAAGCCTAAAAAAGGTAATCATTATCATGGGGTCTGAGCTGTACTGCAATTCAAATAGGACTAAATTCCTAATTGAAATAGTCTTATCTTGGTTTTGAAGTTTACCTTGATACACTTCTAGCACTACATTCTCTTCTTATTCTTCCTTCACATAGTGAAGTGGTATCCTTATTGTTTTAAATTATTGAATGATCATTAGGATTGTGTTAACATAATGGAATCATTATGGAGCCATCCAACCTTGACATACCTTTCTATGTGAAATAGTCTTTTTTGCAAGAAAGAAGAGTCAAGTAAAGAAGTCAGGGGAAGTTAAATAAAGTTTATACATTATATGTCAGGTATGATATAAGATGATAAATTTCACATCTGTTTATGCATAATGTTTATACCTAAACATTAGTTTTTCAAGATTTCTGTTGGTTGTATTTCTTTTTTTCTTTCATTTGTTTTTGTTGTCCAGGTGGGGTTAAACCATGTGCATTAAACTGCTTGGCTGAAGGTTATAATTTTTACACTGAACGTGCTCCTGCAGTAATAGATGGGACTCAGTGCAATGCTGATTCACTGGATATCTGTATCAATGGAGAATGCAAGGTTACGAATGTTTTGTAGAGTACTTAGAGATTACTTTGTTGTGCCTGCTGTCATCTACATTTAGTTATGGTACTTGTATATCATATGAAATGGGAGTGTTGACAGGTAAAGTTGTTAATAAAAGTGTAAAATTGGGACAAAAAGATAAAAAAATATTGCATAAAATAGATAAATCATTTGAATTTCAGTAGCTCGTCACAGACATTCATAGAATCTGTCATTTTGTCTCTTTTCTTGCTTTATGGTTTCTGTTGAAGAGTTGATGGAAAGGGCAACAGGAGATGAACAGATTCTTTACACTGTTCCATCATTTCAGTTAGAACTCCACTCTGGCTGAAAAGCAGTAATTGTGAACATACTAATTTGTTTGTCTATAACCAGTTCATCTTATTACAAAAAATCCTGCTGTTAATGTAATTGAAACAGAAAGTTGTCACTATTGCTCTTTAGTTCTAGGAAAAAGATAATGGTGCAAGTATTTGCCATTTACTAAAAATCTGCCGTGTTTTAGTAAACTAACGAAAAAATCTCAAGTTGAGAATGAGCCATGAGTAAAGTTGGGTGTCTGTCATCTTGATGAATCAGTAAGTAGAAATCTAAATGGTTAGAACTATAATATTTTTTTCAATTATTTAAAATATTTTAAATTCTCTTATGATCTATGTATTGCCTGTTTAGAAGATGGCAGATCATATTGTTAGACAGTGAACAAAGACAGGCAAACAGCTGTGTAGCTGTCTTCCTCTTTGTATAAATCCTGGAAAAGCTGCAGTCTTCATTCTGTTTACAACCTACTTGTTTAATCCTTCTTTCTTTTTGACTTTTCCGAAAGGCTCTGTCTTTATTATTTTTTAAAATTTTTTTTTATCTAATTCAGCATGCAGTTCAGCCTTTCACTGTGTTTCATTCTGCGTTTCTTCTTAGTGTGAAGTCATTTACACTTTACATTCAGACTTATGAAAATTGCAAGTTTTCCCTGCAGGATGTGGAAATGTAGGTCTATGAAGTTATAATGCCTTTGGAAATAGAAATACTGCTTATGCTGTATAAATGTTTAAAGAATATACAGCATAACAAAGCAATATAGAGGGCACAAAGCTGTTTTAATATTAAATAACAAAATCACTAATAATTTATTGATAACCATAATAATTATATTGTTTGCAGAACACTGTGAAATCTTTTCCTGAAAGTCACAGTAGAAATACAAGGTTCTTATTAATTAACATTTGATAACAACCCCAAAATGTGGATTCTTCTCCTTTTTTATTTTCTTTCACTGACAAGGAAAACCCTCTTAAAGTACTGGCTATCAAAAACAGAGTAGATAAAAAGAATTGAATATCTCAAACTTGAGAGAAAAACTTCAAAAATGCAAGGCCATCATCTTGTTAAAATATTTGTTCTTATCTGTTCTCAGCATGTAGGTTGTGATAATATTTTGGGGTCTGATGCTAAGGAAGATAGATGCCGTGTTTGTGGAGGAGATGGGAGTACATGTGAAGCCACTGAAGGTTTCTTCAATGACTCATTGCCCAGAGGAGGTATGTACGTGTATGTCCATGCTGTTGCACAGTACATTTAGATGACTCTTCAGTAAATACCAATGCTGCCTTGGTTCCCAGTATGGCATTGCTGCTGGTCATTCACTTTGACTCCTTTTGCCCCATTGTTTCATTTTTTTTACATATTACTTTGGTATTACCTTAAATACAATGTGTTTCATTACTGAATACTTAGTTCTGTTGGTGTTTAATGCACTAGAAGGAACGGGTGGAGGGTGTTTCGTTATTTTTTAGTTCTGGTGCTATAGTAAGAGTAATGTTGTGTGTTATTTTACTGTGTATTGTAGAAGCTGGTAGTTAGTCATGCATGACATTTTAGAATCCAGAAATGTTCATCATATTAAGAACTCAGAAAATGTATATAGGCAATTATTTTTAAACTTAGCTCAGAAAAGAAGAAAATATTCGTCTTGTAATCTTTGTGTTACCAGTTTTAGACTCACTAATACAGGAAAAGGAGTGACACACTGGAGTTAGTTCAGTTCAGTTCAGTGAATAACCAGTAAGATTGTACACATCTGGAGCTCTTGACCCTCTGTGAGGAGAGGTTGAGAGAGCTGGGCTTGGACAAGCTCCAGTTCTCCTGGAGAATCCCCTGGTTTGTGGTGACCTTGTATCAGCCTTCCAACCTACCATTTGCACTGGTAGGTATGTGGTGGGAGATGAGACAATGGCTGTAAATTGATGGAAGAAAGGTGCTTAGCAAATGGAATAAAAAAAATATTTTCCCAGGAGGACAGTCTAGCATTGGATCAGATTGCCCAGAAAGGTTGTACAGTTTCCATCTTTGGAGTTTTTCATGACCCAGCAGGATAAACTACTTAGTAACTTGGTCCAATCTAGCTGCCCCTACTTGTAGGTAGAACTTGGACTTAATGACTGACTGAGGTCCTCACCCATCTGAATTATCCTAGAATCCTAAAGTAATTTTGTGTGTTAATTGCTTCTGATAGACTGATGACAATACTATATTAGTACTTAAAAAAAAGAAATTCCTGAATACATAAGTTCTTGCTATCAGTTCAAAATTTCTGTATGAAGTTTAAAGAGCTTTCTTTTATATAACATGAACGCAAATGTTCAAGTACATTTGAATCCCATATCTCATAGTAATTTTTTGTTGTGAGCAATTCCTTAATGGTTAGTTACATACTTAATATTGATGAATATAAACAACAACTAATAAAATTTATCTTTGTCTTATAGGATATTTGGAGGTAGTTCAAATTCCAAGAGGTTCTGTGCACATTGAAATAAGAGAAGTGGCAATGTCAAAGAACTACATTGGTAAGAGCATGGTTTAAATAGCAGACTGTTATTTAAGTCAGAGTTTATGTTGTGATTTGAAGATACATTTTCTGGTTTGGCCAAACCATACACCCAGTAGAAGTAACAGAGAGAGTAGTTAGCTGTAAATACTAGGTTGTGATCAGACAGTTACTGCAGTTGGTTAGGATATATTCCCTTAAATGGAGCTATTGAAATACACCACGTGATTCCTCCTTGTCCATTCAGTGCAAAGTCATGTTGAAGTCACTACAGTACAATTGTTAGACTTGAACTGAAGTGGATGAGGAAATAATATGAGGAAATAAAATACTCAATAATGAGAAAATAAATAATCTACTGTCCCACTGTGAAGTAATGTCATCTGTCTGGGAGTTCTCTTGGGGGTTGTACTGTTTTAAAACACAATTTTATTTCATCAGCAATCATAGTTACTTTAATGCTAACAATACTGTCTCCTTACTTTAAGGCCATTTAATGTACTCGTTCCACAATGTTGCTGTTGTAGGGACTAGATGCCATTCCTGGTTTATAGATAAGGAAAATGAGATGCAGAAAAACTGTGATTAATTGAGATCACTCAGGAAACCTATTGCAAAGCACAGGATTAAATTCAGATTCCCAGATTATTATTAATTTCTTTAAAGACTGTTAAATGTGCTTTCTGTTTTTAGTTAATACTGGTATTTGCAGATTTGACTTAGTCAAACTCAAGACAACATGCATTTCCAAAAGTACCTTGGTTTGAATAGCAGTCAGTTGACAGTGGTGCAAGAGCACCAATTTCTTAGAAGTAAATTAGAGAGCTTGTTAGTTCTGCAGCAAACTAACAGATTAACGCTACCAAAAGCTATTGCCTGTTAAAGCTGAAAAGCAGCTGCCGGAGCTATTTCTGCCAGTCTGTAGTCCATGTGGTTGGTATATAACACTAATATTTGGGAAAAGATCGTGATATTTGTGAGTTAGAAAGGCAGTTATCCTCATAGTCACATAAATTCCTAAGTGGATTATATTGACAATAATAGTACTGTTGAATACCTGCCTTTCTTTCTACCTGCAGCCTCTTCTGAAATTCAGCAGATATTCAGTCTCCCTCAATTCCTATTATTCAACAGGAATAATAACACTGTTAGCAATTGAGTGCTTCTATTCTTTCAGCATCATGTTCCCCATGGCCCCTCCCCCATTTCAAAATATGTGTAAGTTTGCTTATCCTGTAGTGACATTTCAAACAGAGATGGTTGGAGGGAGGTACACTGTCTTAGTCATTTTCTGTGAAGAATTCTTTCATGGATGGCTGAAAACCAGAATAAAGATGCTCCTACAGTGGTTTGTTATTCTTCTGTAGGAATAGAGTGATCTGGAAAAGCATTTTGATTGGCACAATCTGAATAAAATGAATGAAAGATGGAAATTTTTTGGCTTAAATAGGAAATACAACTTCGTTTATATTTAATCTGGCCACATATCTAAAAATGTACAGTTGTACATAAATACTTTTTTTACGTACTTGTCACAATTTCAAGGGATTTCCTGAGTTCCAGGCTCTCTCCTCACTACTGTGGATCATGCCACAGTACAGTGACTACCTTTTTAGCCATCAGCACGTTTGCAATGAGCGTGTGTAGAGTCCTTCTGAAATCTTCATTTGCCAAGCCTCGCCATGATGATGATGAGTGACTACACAGATGGGGAATTCCTCTCCATTACTAGTTTCTTGTTTATCATCTCCTTCTTGTACTACAAAACTTCTATAGACAATAAGGAATTTAAATTACTTTGAACATTCCAAGTAAGCAAATGTGTCAGAGCTGGTTTCTTCACTCCGAGCACATGAGGATTTCCAGAGTAAATCCAGGGAAGTCAGTGCAATTGGATTTATGCTATGGAAAGATGTTAACTTTTAGACCCTTTGGCGCTGATGGACATGGTTACTAATCCCTGCTGAATATTGCTGTCATCAGCACAATATTGCTGCCTCTCCCACTGTCTCCTGCTCATATGAATGCTCTCTGATATGTTTTAGAAAATTCAAGTATGATTGAGACATTTTCCTTAACTGTTTAAGGTAAACCAACTGCCTGCATACATGTAATTGAGAATAAAACAACACAAGTAAAGTTGTCATAATTCTTAACCTTATGATATGAATTCTTTCCCTATCCAGTAAAGTCAGTTATTTGTCTCAATAAAAAGTGACAAGCTTTTTGATTATGGGTTTCCAACCATCATTTTGCCTTTAAAAACATGTTTTATTTAAAGTAAATATATAAATGAAATATGTTGATTGGTAATCTTCACCTTAAGTCAAGAAGTCAGTATCTAATTAACGGAATATTAATCTTAAGAGCCAATGTCAGTTTCCTAGTTAAAAATTTATTCTGATATTATTGATAAAATATCAAATACAAATCACTGAATAATATGTGCTTGTCCATCTTCGTGGTTCATTAGCTATGAAATATGTGTTTTATCTACAGTTCTTTTGTGGTTCCAGGCTGTAAATTAGGAACAATAAAATATCCTATCAGATTAAGTACCTACTATTTAGGTTTGTGGTAGAAATATCTTGTATTTATGCTTTAATAAGGAAAAAAAGTGGTGGACAAAGGAAACAAAGCAAGAGCTGATTGATGTCATGTGTCAGACTAAATGTTCCTTCTCTTTTTTATCTCTGGACATTATTTGAGATACTTATTCCATGAGTTTCTTAATCTAAAGATGAGGTTGATTATACATTTCAGACCTGCATGTGTTTTATGTAGATCCGCATACACTGCTCATGGGCTCAGTTTTTAAGTTTAGGATATATTGCAAGTTGTGTGAGGCATTCTGATTTGTTCCATATAGCATCTACACATTGAAACCTGCAAAGTATATCTGCATATTGAAGATTATTGCAGAGGCAAAGTTGTTGATTTGCATGAGGGATATTTTGACCAGGGCTAAAGAAAAGGCTTTATATTGCTTGAAAAAACAGTGATATAGAGCTGAAGTTCACATACATCTGACAGATTAGTAGACTAATTTACAATGGCTTCTCCATTATAAATGCTGCTTCCAATTTTTAGGTGGCTTGTATTTTTTTTTAAGCTTTAAAATCTGAAGAGGATGACTACTATATTAATGGTGCCTGGACTATTGACTGGCCAAGAAAGTTTGATGTTGCTGGAACAGCTTTCTATTACAAGAGGCCAACAGATGAACCAGAGTCTTTGGAAGCACTAGGCCCTACTTCAGAAAATCTCATAGTCATGGTAAAGTTATAATTAATATATTTCTGAAATTTGAAATATGTATTTGTGTTTTGAGAAAAGGCAAGGCTATGAATGAAATAAAAATAGGTTGTGTTTTCAAAAAGTTTACAGCTTGCTTAGCTGGGACTTTGCGTGAGTGTTCTTAATACAGCTTTTCTACCTTTCAAAACTGACTGCAAACATTGTAATGAAACAATGAAGAAGTCAGAAGAGCACCAAGGCAGTCTCACAGAAAATGCCTCATCTCTGTGAAGTGTGGTTGACACTAATGGTATCAGAAATCGTAAATGGGCCATACATGTCATCTCTACATGCTGCTGATACATGACAGTCCCTGATAGTTCTGTAGATGTCAGTGGTTTTAAGCCTGGCCTGAGTGCGACATATATATACTCTTACCGCAGAAAGAGTATCGTTACTTGACCCATGTTAAAGTATATTGCTGTGACATACATTGCTCTGAACAGATCTCATAAGATATAAGGATGTAACAGAACTTGTGACCAGGATCCTCATACCCTGTCTCTGAAAACAGGCAATAGTGAGTGAGCTTGCTGTTTCACTGCTATGTTGAGGAGTATAAGAACAGGGTGATACTTTCCCAACAAAATCGGTCAGCTGCCAGCTTTGCAGTTCAGGAGTTGCCTGAACCAGATGGGATGTTTTTTTTGTGTAGAATAATTAACTGTTGCATGGATATTCACATTTTAGGCAGCATTTTCAAACACCTGAATCAACTTTTTATCTTCTTTAGCTGTGGATAAGCTAGAGAGTCCAAACGGAATGAGCGTACAATTATTATAGTGCGTTTTCTCATTCAGTCAGTGTCACTGACCTTCTTTCTGCAAGTTCTCTGCTCTTTCATCCTGTGAAAATAGGCAGAAGCTTCATCCTGTGAAAATAGGCAGAAGCGCTTCTGAAAAATGTAACAGAAAGTAGAAATGGATTAGAAGTAGCACTAAAATGAGTCAGATTGCTGCATCTAACATGATTACTGTATATACTAGATATATATTATATGTATACTATATATTACTAGCAATGAAAACAAAAATTTGTTAGAGTCAAAGGCTACTGTTGGACAGGTGATATGTAGAAGTGCAGTACTACAGTGAGGGTAGATGAAAACTCATGGTGATTAATGCACTTTTATCTATATCATGTGCAGTGATGTGGCTTCAGCGAGAGTTTTGATATTCCTTTAAAGGATTCACAGGTGTGATTCCACCAAGCTTACACTGTTGGCTGCATTAAGGAAAAGCAATTACCTCAGCAACGGTCTGTTGTTGTTAATGTTATTACTATTACTGTAGTCGCTAGAAGTGCCAACAAGGGCAGAACAAGGTTCATAGCTGCTGTGTGGCTTGTACCCCTCACAAGATTTCAGTTAGAACTGCTGTATATTTGCACAGTGATGTCCTTATCCAAATGTGAGCTCTCATAGTTACTCAGCTCTCAAATTCATTTCCATGAAGACATTAGTTTTATGAAAACTAGCTTTTTAGAACAATTTTTTCAGGAATAAAGAACTGATGGAATTTTTAATGTTGTGTTAAGGGAGAAAAAAAAAGATAAAGCTCACCTTAGACAATAATACTTTTGTGTATGTTTTAAAAGTTAGTACATATTCTTGTGGGAATACCTCAAAGAACTACTGTGACTTCCTTTGTTGCTTTGTTCCCTCTGACAGGATGTAACACATGCCTAGAATAAATGTCACTGTGTTTGCCCTCTGCTTACCTGTTTTAATGGTATAACCAGTTGTTTTCAACTACAGATTCTGCTACAGGAGCAAAATTTGGGTGTCAGGTATAAATTCAATGTTCCCATCTCTCGCACTGGCAGTGGAGACAATGAAGTTGGCTTTGCATGGAATCACCTGCCTTGGTCAGAGTGTTCTGCCACTTGTACTGGAGGTAAGACACCAGGCAGTCAGGCCACAGGGTAAACTGAATTGCAAGATACACTTCACTGTATAGTTATGTAGGTGACTAATTGAAAACATTTCTTTCAGGCATGCCTCAAACCTTTGAACGTTTATTTTAATGACAATGGATTTTATTGTTTTCAAGTACATTTAATATGTTCAGATCTTTTGGTTAAATACAGTGTATCTTTGCACAGTGTCTCTCTCTGCTGATACTTCTTCTGAGACCCTCTTGAAGCTGGTATGTTTGCTTTTCACAGGAGCTTTGTTGATAAAGGACATCAGAAGTTTTAAGTAAGGAGATTAAAAGCCAGAAGGCAAAATAGGCACCCGTTATTAAAGAGATGTGTCTTTGTGTGTTTGTAGGTATGCTTCACACAATCTTAGTCAGTCCTCCTGTCCTCCAGCCACCAAAGTTTAGGATGCACACTGGCAGCTCCTCTGTAGCAGATGATAACAATTGGAATATACTTGCTAGCCCATAGCAATATGAGAGAATTGTTGCCCTTTGGCAGCAGTGGGGGATTTGTAGGTTGTCCCATGTGATTCATCATGGGTGGCTTTTGCCCACAACTTACTATATTCCTAATCCTCCCTCTAGTGGCCACCAATGCAATTCTTTACCTCTGGCTGGGAGAGCAGGACAGTTGGCTTCCTTCAAAGCCAACACCATTGCTGCTGCAAGGAACTGGTGAGTAGAAGTGCTGTGTGAACAGTATCTTTCTTCTCTCTGGAGACTGAATGAATCATCTCCCCAACATGCCTCTGTTTCAGAAGATATGGGAGAGTGCTTTAAATCCACCTCAGAATTTCAGTTTCTACTGCACTGTGAATAGCCCACAGCAAGAGGAAGATACCATGTTTTTTTAAAGAACCTTTGGAACAAATATTTTTCACTTTCTTGTTTCCTGGCCATTGGAAGTATTCATGTTTAGAACCATGATGACTCACCCTCCTGCTGGAAGCTGCTGTGGAGTTTAAATACGGCTTAGCCAAATGTAATACACAAAGGATAGCACGAATTCTTTTCTCTAATACTAGAGAAAGTCTTGAAACAAAATAGAGGAAGATGCCAACATTCTCCAGTATTTTTATTGTTCATTTGTTAGATTTCTGGGTGACAAGGTGCTTTTTTGAACTTCAGTTTTAGTAATGGTAACTGCGGTAGGGAAAGAAACATTTTAAAGGAGAAGTATAAAGAAGGGAAGTGACGAGCTTGTAGCAGAAGACAGTTCCAAGTATCAGAACCTTAGGGGTATTGTCAAATCCTATTTTTTATGATGGCAATGAGTTAATGATCTGTCTGATGTCCTGGGAAATTTTCCATTAATTTAGGTAGAGACAAGATTTTAGCCATGAATTTCTGTCATGGAGGTCATTCTCATTTCACACATTCGACAATATACAATGAAAAAATAATTGACTCTGAAGGAGTAGCACTTGTCTAGATTAAAAGAATTGGACGTAATTATTAACTTTCAAGGGAAGATTTGTGAATCTCTAAAAACTGCATGTATTTATTATTTTTAAATTCAGAGGGAGGCAAAGGAGAGAATTTTTTTGGTAGCTTATGGTAGCCAAACCAGGCACTTTTCTCTCCTATCTTTAAGCTTAATTAGAAGGATATCCTGTTTTCACTTGTTTTCACTGAGCACTGTGCTCACAGCATAAGTATTACACTGTAGCTATAATTCATCTTAAAAACTGTATCTGCTTTCTCTATGTGAGTACCTGCTTCTCCCTTCAGTTTATGAAACACCTTTCACCATATGCCAAAAGAAGCCAGAATTCTAAAGAGGAGCTGAGTCAGGGAAAAAGAAAAGGGAGACAAAGGTGGTAGAGACAAAGACTTTAACTGGCAAATTTAGTTAGTAAAAATATGAAGTGTTGAGAAAACTTAAAACTGAAACCACAGCATGGCTTTGTTTATTTCTATAGTATTCATTATAAAGTCTGTTATTGAAGTTCTATTTACTTAAACTCTGTCTTTAGAAGAGACATTTTGCTAGACTTCAAAGGATAACAAAATATCAAACAGTTAAAGAATTTCTCACTGAAAGTAAAAAGGATAATAAGTATGTGTGAAGAATATTGGCATGGAAATTAATTTTTGTTTATGGGGTTAAAGAAATATGTAGTGACTTAGAGATAGACTGTGAACAACATTTTTTGACATTTGCCTGCTTCTTACTTTAGTTGGTGTAGCTCATGAACTGATCAGGTTTTGATCACATGATTCATCTTGATCCAGGAAAGCTCCAGATAATGTAGAGCCAGATATACTTCTATATCAAAGCACAGAGTTTATTTCAAAGCTGTAGGCAAATCTCAATTCTAATCAACACATTTAACTTCCATCCATCTCTGAACTTGTCTGTATTTTAAGGTTATGTCTTTTTGTCTAGAGGTATGTAACACTTAAAAATCTCTCTTAGAAGAACACCCAGCTTGCAAGTACTTAGAAGCCAGGAAATGTCAGAATTAAGGATTACTATGAAATCCTTTTTTTTCTGTAGTTGTGTCTGTTCTGTGAAACAGGGACCAATTGACCGGGCACCATTTTCACAGGTTAGCTCATGTCTAATCAACACTGCATAAGTCTGCTTCTCTCTAAATCAGACTACTTTTATCTGCATTGCATACCTTTTCACCAAGTCTGTGGTTTTTAAACTTGATTATTACTACATGTAATAACCAAAATGCTGTTTCTCTACCATGAACTCGAGCATATATATTGAGTGCCTGAAGGAGAGCCCAAAGGCATTGTGGCAGTGCAAAGTTTAAATAATTTTGGAGTATTATATATTGCAGAAGTGTCCAATTTTTTTGTGCAGTCTCTCCTTCATTGCATTTTGAGAGCAATCCACTGCATTCAGCTGTTCCTAGCTCTGCATTATGCCTTGCCTTGGAGAAGGGTAACTAGAGCACTCAGAAGCTAAGGAACAAGTTAAGAGCAAGCTAGAAGCAACCTGCAGTCTTTGGTTAGATAGAAACATGCTGTCTTTTCCACTGGACTTCTTTATTGTGTTCATCTCTACTGTGCTGAGGAGTAAAATCTGAACATTAAAAATGCTTTACCTTTTCCAACAGGACCCCTGTTCTAGGGCCTGTCCATTTTGCACAATAGGAAGAACATAGTAAATGGAATGTTAGGGAAGAGGAGAAGGGTTTCCTGCTTATGGCAGCTCAGTTCTGCGCTCTGGATTCCACTCCTGCCTCCCTTTTGTGGTTCTCATGGTACTGAGCAACTTAAAGCGTGTATTACAGTCTTACTTGCTAATTTTATTATATGGGTAGCTCTCTGGAATTTCTGACCTCTGATGCATGCAAGAATTTTCATTGCATATGAAAACTCACCTAGACACCTGAAATCAATGATCTCTCCTTAGCAGACCTTATACCACCTCTTCCCCTGTATTCTCTGTAGTTGTGTCTAGGAAATAAGTTAAACTTCATGAAACAAACAGTTCTAAAAGCAGAGGAAAGTCTTCTGTGAGAGGCAACTTTGACTGTAATGGCCATAAGATTGTGGAGTTCAGGAGAGCTAACTTTAGTCTTATTAGGGATCTTTTTGGAAGAATCCCACGGGAACAGGCTGTGAAGGGAATTGGGGTCCAGGAGAGTTGGTCGATATTCAAGGATCATTTCCTTCAGGCTCAAGAAGAATGCACCCCAGTGAGAAAGAAGTTGAGCCAAGGGGGCAAGAAACCTCTGTGGATGAATAAAGACCACCTGTCATTACTCAAGTATAAGCAGGAAATACACAGGAGATGGAAGCAGGGTTAGACCACTTCAAGTGAATATAGAGAGGTGGTCAGAGTAAGTAGAAATGAGACTAGAAAGGTCAAGGCGCATCGAGAAGTAAATCTGGTCCAGGATGTCAAGGATAAAAAAATGGCCTTTTGCAAATATATCAGTATCAAAAGGAAAACTAAGGATAATGTGTGCCCATTAGTAAATGAAGAGGGGATCCTGGAAACAGAGGACACAGAGAAGGCAGAGCTATTGAATGCCTTCTTGGCATTGGTCTTCACTGTCAAGACCAGCCCTCAGCCATCCTCTGACCCAGGAGTAAAGGAATGTTGGAAGGAAGACTTTCCCTTGGCCAAGGAGGATTGGGTCTCAGAACACCTAAACAGATTTGACATCCACAAGTCCATGGGCCCTAATGGGATGCATCCATGAGTGCTGAGAGAGCTGGCAGACATCATAACCAGTCTGTTCATAATCGTCTTTGAAAGGTCATGGAGATCAGGAGAGTGCCTGAGGACTGGAAGAAAGCAAATGTCACCCCAGTCTTCAAAAAGATCAAGAAAGAGGACCCAGGGAACTACTGGCCATTCAGCCTCAGTCCCTGGGAAGGTGATGAAGTGCCTCATTCTGGAGGC
>VZRE01003729.1:4722-14751 GCA_013396775.1 Cephalopterus ornatus | reverse complement strand
CCTAGAAGTGTTCAAGGCCAGGCTGGATGTGGTTTTGATAAGATGTCCTTGCCCACGGCAGGCAGGTTAGACTAGACAGTCTTTTAGGTTCCTTCACGCCCTAGCCGTTCAATGATTCTATGATGATTGTGGTTTGACATTTACTTGTGCCAAGACTTAATGACTATTTATGGGAAAATAAATAGTTACTTGCAGAGTCTAAATACATCAAATAATTTATATTAGGTCTTTACTTGAGAAATAGCAGTTTTGATTTTAGAGGTTTTTGAAACACATAATTCCCCTTGAATTCAGTGAGCATTGTTTTTCTTTGCCTGAGAATAATTTCTCAATCTGGACACTCTGTCTCAGAAAAAAAATCAATCCACTGAAATATGATCTCAGATTTACTTTGATTTTACAGTAAAAATACGTGATTAGAAACTTCATGTATTGCATTTCATTTTTAATCTGCAGTGTCTAAAGGGTCATCTGTAGTTTGGTCACAGAAATCAGCATTGCAGCAGAGAAAATTACCTTGCATTGAATGAGGTTTAGTTTTTGTAGGAGACTCTTCAGATTATCTACTTCTGTCTTGGATGTGTCTGCAATAAATCACATTAATTTTGGCACATATATCCTTTATTAAAATATGTTTTCTAAATATTACATTTAATATATGTGAATAGTACATGAATAAAAAATATAAATACATTTTTGAGTCCCTAATATAGTGAACTCTCAGTAACAATTGATTCTTTTTCAGTAAAACAGTTTCCTTCAGAAAAAAAAGCATTTTTTTAACTTTAAAAAAACTCAAACAATGGTATTGTTAATTTTCCTGTTGTTTTACAGAAAAGTTGTTTTGAGAATTGCTTAGTGACTCCAGAATGCATATGTCACCCCTTCTGGGGACAAATTTTAGAAGGGTGAAAGAGGACCCTTGTTAACTCACAGCTGTGTCAAACAGATTATTAAATGTATCAGCTTTTAAAGATGTCAGATCAAGTAAAATCAGAGTGATTGTGGTAGCTACAGGCTGCTTTAGAAATGTAGTCTGAGATATAGATGATTATGGAGATCGCTGAGTAGGGATAGTCTACCAGTTGAAGTCAGAGAAATAATGTGTGATACAAACCCTTTCACTGCTCCAAAATGGAAGAATTTTCATCTTTCTACAGCTACACTTCTACTTGGAAGAAATGATGGCTTGGATAAACTCTTTGGATTCTTGTGTATAAAGCTGAGCATTATTCATGGTAACGGAATTCATCTGAACAGATGTAAAGAGTGAAAAGGGAAAAAGCACCCTCTGTGAAGGCATGGCAACAATTAAGTGGTGTGTGATGAACCGAGAAGTCCTTGATTTTGGTGTAGTTATCAACGTATTTTGATTGATGAATCTGTACCTTATTCAAACAAACCTCACAAAATTCTTAAAAGCTACTGTAAAAATAAAAGGGAATGGTGTAACTAGGCAGTTGAATTAGACTCAGACTACGGGGCAAACTTGGGTAGAAACATGAGCTACTCAGATTTTTCAAATATTTGTAGCCCTGTGATGTCTTGGTGAACTACTTGTTGGTGATCATCCTATACGTTTTTGTTGCTTTAAGGCTTTGCTCCTCCTCAGAAGCTTATTTTTTTATTAAAGCAGTGGGTGCTGAAAGGTGCGCTAGGTGCAGTATAATTGAACAGAACGAGTCAGATACTGCTTTGTGTTTGGGGAAAAAAAGGCTGCTTGAAGGCAGAGGGAGAAAGGTGTTCAGAAAACTAAAATTACTTCTCTAAGTGCTCTCTTTTCCAGTGACACAAATGAAAATTAAGTGACTCCAGGGATTATCCTTCCCCTCCAGCTTTCCCTCCTGCTTCTTTCTCAAGTAGTCCAAGCTGAGAAGCTGACAGAGCAGGTGTTGAAGATGTGTAAATAAAGTCACTTCTGCCCTGACGTGTGGAAAAGGGTGCAGAAGAGACCCACTAACTGTTTTTTCACCTGATGTTAGGGTGAGGAGGGGTGGGTAGCTGTGGCTTCCTTTTTTTTTTTTTTTTTTCACTTCTCTCTGTGAATCTGGGAGTGTTGGTTGGTCTAAGTCAGGTTTGGTGTCGCATTGCAATTAAGCTCCTGAACCTGAGTTCGTCCATTCCCTTGACCAGCAGATGTGTCTTTTAGTGGTTAACTTGTAATGATTAAGCATGTATCAATGTTCCTATAACATGGTATTATCTAAATGTCAGCTCCAAAATTCCTCTTATTTTTATGGAAGGTAACTTCAGATGTAAGATAAAGATCCGCACTTCCATCTCATTTGTTCTATACTTCTTTAGGCAAACAACTCTTTAGGATGAAGTAGTCTCTTAGGTGTTTTGAGCTGTGGATACAGTAACAAAATGAAGCAGTACAACTCTTTGAGTCAAATATCTACATTCCACTAGGGCTAGTGAATGGCCTATAAATAACCAGCTTGCTGTTTGTTTTGTAGATGAGATAGTGGCTTAGAAGCAAGTGAGGCTGCACGTCTATACTGTCCCCAAAATATGTTTTGAAGTTTAGGGTAGCATGCTGTCCTCTGCAGTAGTTTGTCAGCTGCTGAACTGAAGCTGCTGGGCACAGGTTTGTGTTCCCATGTGCCAACGTGGTTGCTAGAAAGCAACTAACTGGTGGGGAAGACAGTTGAGAACTAAAACTCCCCAAACCTCTTGTAAAATGAAAAATTAGGCCATTTGGTAATCTTAACCTTGTCCTGTTGACTGGAGGACTTTAACAATGCCCATAGAAAACCTATGAAGGGATTCACAATGTGACCTTTGAGTGTGACTCTTTTACCTCATAACCAGGGTCTACATGTCTTCCTCTTCCATGACGATTTATGGCACCTAGGGAGAGAGCTTGTGATTGGAAATTGTAATTGTAAATTTCTATTACACTGCAATATTAAGCTATTACATTTCGGGATAGCAATGATACTCATTTCAGTATCCTTTTAAACAATGTATCTCTGGCATGATCCCACTCTAATATGATTTCAGTTGTAGTTCTGTTTTGTTATCTCATTCTTGACAAATAATATCCTCTATATAAAAATGTAACTTTTATGGTAAGAAATTGTCTTTTGATAATAGAAATGTGTCAGATACACAGAGACTTGTTGAAGTAATTGAACGTGTTTTTATTTTTGTTTGGATCTGTTTGTTTCTTTCTGTAATTCTTAATTAATGTTGTTGTTACCTCTTTTGACCTGTATACTTTTAAAACTGCTTTGGGGGAAGGCAGAAAACTCGTGCGTCCAAGATGGCTTGGCAGTTTTATAAACTTGTAATTGGGAATCAATGTGCTTTAAGCTGTGGGCAGAAAGTGTAATAAACAATCTAGTCTGGGGGCAAAGGATTATTTGTTAATAGCATAAAAAGGTCAGTGCTACAGTAATTAAATTAAACCTGCAAGGCATTCTAAGCCATGCTTCCGAATTCTAATATACCAGAAAGAAATAAGGTGCTTGACAGCTATATTCTATTGAATTTACCATGGGTCATGTCCTATATAAATGAATATGCTTAAATAGCTTTCTGTTTTAACACCTCATCTTAAATCTGCAATATTTGACATTACATTATACAGTGCTGTAAAGGCCCAACAGCTCAGAAATGAAGAGTATGCAGCTCTGCACAGAGCTAGGCTCAGGACAGCCCATATTTCTGTAGCACACATTGCATGTACCTCACAGATGAAGTCTTGCAGCAACTGCACCTGTGAAGTCTTCCACCAGGAGCTTGATCTGAAAAGCAAGTGAGGATTGTCATTCCTTTGGGTGGAACCAGTGAGCATCAGCAGTTTCACTTGGTAGAGTTTCAGAGTTGTTTCTACTGGATTTTAACTGTAAGTGTTGTGTTGTAAAAACCAGCAAATTCAATATGAAATACTGCTTAAGCACTTGAAATTGCTGTGTTCCTTGGATTTTGTGTTAACTACTAATCTACATATAACCTAATGAACCGCAACATGGATTTTTACTGAGTGCACAGTTTTCTCTTTCTTTGTGCATTTAATGTAAAGCTTCAGATTTCTGCAGTTTAGCTGCAGCAGTGTTTAACTGTAGCTCTTCTATGTTTTCTGAATCTTAAAAGAACTCCTCAGGAAACTGCTATAATTAACCCTACAGTAAGAACTGTGTGGGATCACTAATTTGCTTTTAATTAGTAATATTTTCTTACTTAACTACTTTACTGATGACTACTACTTGATAGTAATGAAGGCTTTAATCAGAAAATAAAATGCAAATGCCTTATTTGGCCAGCTAGCCCTTAAAAGATGGAAGATTACTGAAGCATGAATAAAAATATGTTACATATCTCGGATTTTTTTTCCTGGTGGCAACGGGAATAGTTCTTGGTTACCTCATGGCTAGGTATGTTCTCTAGATTACTCCATGTTTCTGAGATTTTGAGGATTTCCCTGATCAAATACCTGCAGCATATCACAAGTTGGGGTTCTTTTTAGCACACCTGGATTTCATGAGTAGAGGGGAAGGCTGAGAATAGTAAGTCACATTTAGGCTTCGTCAGTTTTCCAAGTCTTGGTGTTGAGGCGTCCCCTCAAATTCCACACTAGAGACCTATCATCTCAGGTGATATGAACAATAAGAGTAAAAATTTTTGCCTCATTTTTTAATAAAAATCAATGGACAGAGGACATTCGGAGGAAGAAGTGCTACAAAAAAATTAGGTGGTTTAGCTACCAAACCTGAGCTCTAATTTGTTTAATTGGTTTCAATTAAGCAAATGAGATCTCAATTGATTGCATATTATCTGTGAGTCTTGCAGTATGTTTGTGTACACAGTTCAGAAATTTCCAGGGCCTGGATTTTAAAGGGGAAAGCTAACATCAAAGTGACTGGCCAATATAATGAGTAAAAAGGTTGGGAGCTTTGGTCTGATCTGCCTGTGGATGTCCGTATCTAGGCAATAAAGAAATCCTGAGGATGTTGTATATCAGGTGTTTACAAGCATACCATTCAGAGACAGATTCATAATTGCAGAGAAATCTTTTAGAAAACAGACAATGGACTTTGAATTTCTTAAAGCAGATGGTCTTCTGACTGCTGCGTAAGAGTTTTTTCCTTTTTTTTTTTTCTTCTCTTTCTCCTACTGTGTTTATTTGATATGCCTCTTATGATCAAACCTCAATATATTTATCCTATAAAAGACCTGTCTATATTCAAATTCCATGGGCTTCTGAGGGATAGGGGTGCAGTACAGAGAGATTAGTAATTGAAAATACATTAAAATCCTTTCACCTATAAGTTAAGTAGGATTTAAATTCATGAGAACAAAGAGAAATATAAATTCAGAACATCTTTAAATGTTGCATTTGACAGCTTTTCCTTTTTCCTTGATACACAATATTACATCAATTTTTAAAAACCAAAGTACCATGTAAATGTTGGAATCAATTTGGTTCAGTGTTTATTCCAACTTCTGTTAATTTTTCTTTTTCTTTTTATAAGGGTAATGTTTATGGATACAGGCTTTCACTGCCCCTGCTGTCAGTCCTTGCTGGTGGAACACCATGAAAATTATGTGATTGTATTTTTTCCATTGTTCAGAGTACTGTGTGAAAACAGTTGACATGACATAGATGTGTGATGTCAGAATAATGTTTCTGATTCAGTATTTAACATAGTGAAAAACATCAAAAGACCAAAAGAGAATTAAAATGGTGAATCTTGCACACCAAGCAGTTAGATCTGGAGAAATTGAGAATGCAAAGAAATGTGCCCAGTTTTAAACTGTTGAGTACCAGCCTATGAACTACAACTGATTAGTTTGTTTGAACAGGGCTGAGGCAGACTGTGGAAAAGATGTTTCAGAATCATAGAATCATAGAATCATATGGGTTGGAAGGGACCTCTGAGATCATCAAGTCCAACCCTTGATCCACTACTACCAGTTACTAGACTATGGCACTAAGTGCCACATCCAGTCTCTTTTTAAATACCTCCAGGGACGGAGAATCAACCACTTCCCTGGGCAGCCCATTCCAATGTCTGATTACCCTCTCTGTAAAGAATTTCTTCCTAATATCCAGTCTAAACCTCCCCTGGCAGAGCTTAAGACCATGCCCCTTTGTCTTACTGCTGGTTGCCTGGGAGAAGAGACCATCCCCCACCTGGCTACAGCCTCCTGTCAGGCAGTTGTAGAGAGCGACAAGGTATCCCCTGAGCCTCCTCTTCTCCAGGCTAAACAACCCCAGCTCCCTCAGCCTCTCCTCATAGGACTTGTGTTCAAGTCCCTTCACCATCCTGGTTGCTCTTCTCTGGACCCGCTCCAGCACCTCAACATCCTTCCTGAACTGAGAGGCCCAGAACTGGACACAGTACTCCAGGTGTGGCCTCACCAGTGCTGAGTACAGGGGAAGAATCACTTCCCTGGATCTGCTGGCCACACTGTTTCTGATCCAGGCCAGGATGCCATTGGCCTTCTTGGCCACCTGGGCACACTGCTGGCTCGTGTTCAGCTTCCTGTTGATCCAAACTCCCAGGTCCCTTTCTGCCTGGCTGCTCTCCAGAATGATGACATATTTACAATATGTGTAACAGCACCACCTGAAAATGTGTCAGCTTAGGTGTGCATTTAAAAGCATGTGCTTTTAGATCCTTGTATGGGAACGTGTTGGATATGAGCTGGCAACGTGCACTTGCAGCTCAGAAATCCAATTCTACTCTGCAAAAAACCAGAAACGTGGCCAGCAAGTTCAGGGAAGTGATTCTCCCCCTCTACTCTGCTCACATGAGACCCCACCTGGAGTACTGCAACCAGTTCTGGTGCCTCCAGCACAAGAAAAACAGGGACCTATTGAAGGGGGTGTAGAGGAGGGCCATGAAAATAATTAGGGGAATGAAACCACCTATGAATAGGCAGATAGAGTTGGGGTTGTTCATCCTGGAGAACAGAAGGCTCCAGGGAGACCTTACTGCAGCTTTGCATCACACAAAATGAATTTATAAGAGAGAAACTTTTTACCAATACCTGCAGTGATAGACAAGGGGTGTTGACTTTAAACTGAAAGAGGATGCATTTAGGTTGGCCACAGGGAACACTTTTTTTACACCAAAGTTGGTGAGACACTGGAATAGGTTGGCCACAGAAGTCGCAGATGCCCCTTCATTGGAAATAGTCGAGGTCAGGTTGGACAGAGCTTTCCCAAAGGGGAAGGATGCCTCTGCCATGGCAGGGGGGCTGGACTAGATGATGTCTGAAGGTTCCTTGCAATCTAAAACATTCTATGACTAGGATCCTAATAATTAGGATATTTAAATTTATAAGATTTAAAAAATATATATATACAGTTTTGACCAACCTGCAGTGACAGCTCAAGAAGCAAGAAAAGCTACTTTGAGTTGAATTATTGGCAGTTAAATCTAGTGTTTCCATTTCAGGGCTACCCAGCTAAATATCTATCCTGTACTGAAGGACTTTGACAAAGGCACCCTAATGGATAGTGTTTTGAGAAGTGTCATAGAATCATAAAATATCTGAAGTTGGAAGGGACACAGAAGGATCATCAAATTGAACTCTTGAGCCTAAAAATGTCAGGGAAACAAACACATGTAAGAGGGTGAAAAAATTAACAGTTTTTCTTGACATTCTGTGGTTGAGATGCAAGCACCAGAATTATCTTGCTGATACTAAAGTTACTGGATTATAATCTGATCCTTGAACGTGAGATACTGTGGAAGAAAAGTTTTTCTCCTGGGCTGCATATTTTTAGAAGGCAGTACCAGTTTAGGTAACTTACCCCTCCTGCCCTGGGTTTTGTGTGTGTCCATGACACTGTCAAACGTATACTAAAAAATCTCTCCTCTGTAACTTGAAGGCTCCTTTGTCAAACCAAAGTGTTATACAGCTGTTTCAATTTCTAAGATGTTTCATTCTTAGACTTTAAGATGGTATCATGATGAAATGGATGCAAAGAAGGCAGAAAGTTGTTACTGCAGCAAAACAGAATGTGGGAATTCAAATGTCTCAGGATTTTTACAGATCTGGGAAGGAGACAGTGAAATTACCCAGGTGTTATCTCCAGAGATGAGGATACCATGCATACAAAAATATTTTATTATTTGGAGCATACTTTGGTTGGGAAACAACGGTAGGTACAGGCAATGTGACTGTGGCTACGCTGCTTCACTGCTACCCAGTTTCTAACATGTAATCGTTGGAAGGAATCAGCAAATTAAACTCATCAGAAATTCATTCATAACTGGAAGGTTTTCTTTGATTATTCCAGCAGCACGTTGACTATGTGATGTATGTATTTAAACTTGATTTTTCACAGTAAAATATCAAAATATTATTGCAGACATTGCTAGAAATCATTATTATATGAACTATTGAATACAAATAATTCCCTTTTAGCTTTATCAGATTTTATTCCTATTTTTAATGTCTTACAACATACCAGCTCTTCATTAGTTAAGAGATACAAGCATCACCTAGAAAAATCACGTGTTCTTACATTATTGTTATTTTTACATTTTCTGCAATAAAATATGTCTTAGGGAGCATGCTAAGTGAAAATGGTTTTTTAAGACTTTTTAAGGAAGTTTTTGAAAGCTTTGGTTAGTAGTCAGTGAATATTTCTAAAAGGTTTTGCTAGAGAGCAGAAGCCTCATCTTCTCATAGTTCTCAATAAAAAGTGTTTTTCTCATCTCTCTGAATGCTTGCAGGTATTCATTCCTTTTTTTTGGTTTTGTTTCTTTTTTTCTCACCCTACCACAGCTCTATAGAGGTAGATCACATAATCTGTCATAAACCAGAACCCACCTTGTCCTGTGGGTGTCGTGGAGCTGAAAATGTGTATTACACAGGGATAGCCTGTCTAGTAATCACTTTGTCATGTGGTAACATTACACTGGAAACCACACACGTGTACATGCACACTGCTGTTTAGAATTCAAATTTACTTAATTCAAACATATTCTTGAAAAATAAATTCATTTTATTCCTGAGCTAAAGTAGCAACATGTATCTTATGGTAAATAAAACCCAATACCCTCTCCCTATGGAAAGTGAGGAAGAATTCACCATAAGTGTGTCATGGCAATCCTTAAATGTGAAGAGAATGCTGGAGCAAACTCTATCTTTTCTAGTCTTTGTTTGTTTTCATAGAGCTTATTTTACATATTTTAGTAACATTTTTCTAGTGATGGTTACTGGATTATTGTGACTGTTTTGTGTCCTTGAGGAACTTAGCTGGAATTCTTCTGCTATCACCCCAGATTTCTACTCTCCTGAGACCCTGCTGCACTAACAGATGCCCCTTGAAATTTCACAAGCACATTTGTCTTTGTTGTCAATACATTATGTACTACTATCTAATGCCTCAAATTTTTGTTCCTGTTTGACGATATGAACTGCTCTGGTCACCAGCTTGTTCAAAATAAGATTAGGGTTTGCCACTACAAAGTAGTATTTCTATCTTAAAAAAGAACAGAGTTTTTCTAGTATTGGTTCACATGAATGCAACAAATGTACATGACTGCCATAGAAGATTTTCATGACTGGAGAACCAGGGAACAGCAGGCATACACCCTAGGCAATCTTAAACAGTAAATATAAGACTACTCATTATTCTCTCGAGACCTGTGGGAAAACATCTAACTCTTCAGTTCTATTTCATGTTTAAATCTCCAGGTGTTGAATACAGTGAAGATCATGAGAATTGCAAACAATAAACTAGGAAAAAATTCAACAAAACCATAAAGAAACTTCCACTAGAATATAATTGTGAGAATTGAGGTACAATTTGTGGAGAACTGGAAAGATATCTGGAACGAGGAAACTGTTAACACTTCCACTTTTGTTATGCATGTAATTGTAGAGTTTGAAAATTTGAATTCTGTGGAAAACTTAACACTTTTGAGCTCTAATAATATCTAATTTCTGTCTGTTATTGGCCTGTTACTAATCCTCAAACTACATGATTGTTTTTGGAAGGGAGTGAGAATACTGTGGGCCTCCTTAGAGAAATGAATACAGTCAATGCATGGAAGCTGA
>VZRE01003727.1:0-32126 GCA_013396775.1 Cephalopterus ornatus | reverse complement strand
CATCAAGTCCAATCTTTGATCTAATACCATCATGGCCACTAAACCATATTGCAAAGTGACACACCTATTCATTTGTTTTAACATTTGCAGTGATGGAAATGATGCTTTGCATTATATGCATAGATGTAGTTTCATGAATGAACAACTAATCTAAAGTTCTAAATTGCAAAATATCATGACTGTTCTGCCACCACGGTAAGAGTATCAATGAGGAAGTTTCAAATATGAATTACTTAAAATAGTTTATTTTCTAGCCCTTTTATAATATTTAGATAATTGAGATATTTCTTGCTGTGAAATAGATTTTTACCGTATCTCTGAGGGCATAGTTTAAACCCTATTTGTTTAGCAGCTAAATGGCTGGTAGGGCAATACCACAAAACAATAGTTATTCTGAGAATACCTTTCTTCCTGTAACTCTTTCAAACAACATCTGTTGCTGTAGAGAGGAATATGGTTTCATGTTTTGGTTGCATGGTTGAGAACAAATCTGTTTAATTGCATACAAGATGGAAGCTGTTCTGCACTGGAAGCTAAAGTAATGCTCTACAATTTATCTGTATGGGAGGCTTTTCCATACGGTGGTGACATAATTAAGCAGCTAAAGTTATTAAGTTACTTTGTCATGTGGAAACTTTTATACCACAGTGAGTAGAGTCCCTTTTTTTTTCTTTTCTTTTGTGGTTTAGTTTGCAGTGTTTCATATGCAAAAAAAAGCTAAACTTACAATGGTCTTTTTTTACTTTGGTAGTATAAATGTTATCTTTGAATGTACAGAGTGTTCTATGGTGATATAATTAAGACTGCCTAAAAACATTAAAATAAACAAATCATACACAACACAACTCAAAAGAACCATGGCCTTAATTCACTTAGCATCTAGGCTACAGCCCAAATTATATTCTATGTGCTTTCAGTTGCAGTAATGTTTGAGGCACATTTTCTTTCATTCCTCTATTAAAATGGTAAACCTTCCTCAAGTTTTGTTTCATTCACCTCTGTGATAACCTAAAAATCCCTAATGAAAGTGAAAAGTCTCTTTGGTTTAGTTGTCATCTTCTTCCCCTTAAATCCATATTTTTTCCCCCACTTCTTTCAGGTAATATGGGAAATGCCTTGTATGTCTGTTACATTGAATTGTTAGTTAAAATGAAGAATATACAAAGGTGTTATACAAAGGTATAGCAGAATTTGTTCCCATTCCCTATTAGCCATGAGTATTAAGTTTTTATGAAAGAGAAGTAACAGAAAAAACTCTTTTTGGGGTTTGTTTTAGAACTGCTCAGTCAATCTAGCTAAAGAAAATGGGCAGAAATGTAAAAAAAAAATATAATCTTAGATTTTGTTTTGTTTTTTTTTTTAATTTGATGTTGTGCAGATTAAAATTAATGCAGTATGACTGCCATTTACCAAAACAAGACTGTACTTCAGGTAAGGAAGCAAAATAAGGAGCAGCAGGGGGGTTGGGGGGAGGGGAACATTTTTGGGTTTTTGTTTGCTCGTTCATTCATTTGGTTTCAACTCAAAAACAGTGAAAGCCTTCTATAGCATCAGAGGAGAATGAGCTTTGATATTAATACTTGTCAAAATATTTTGCTTAACTTTTTGAAATGTAATCAACATATAAAACTTTCATAAATCCTAAAGGTTCCCTATATATGATTCCTACTATTGCTTTTAACTGAGTAAATGAGTAAAAATCAGAAAGAACAGTAAAATCAACATGATTGAGAACATTCACTCAGACCCACTGGCATGCTACAGTCCTCACCTATGCCACTACTCTTTTGCTGGTTCCCTGTTGGGTATCTATGGGAAAACAGCTTCTTGCAAACAGGCCCCAGGCCCTTCACACCCTCAAATAAAACCTTCCTCCTCTTTAGAAGAGAAAGCTCAGCCAACACCAGGCTAGGAATCTTTCCAACAGTCTAAGAGTATATATGACTAGTAGAAATAACTAACCTTAAATGCTGTGGTGGGTTGACCTTTGGCTGGATGCCAGGTCCCCACCCAGCTGCTCTATCAGTCGCCTTCGCAGCTGGACAGGGGAGAAAGTAAGGTGGAAAACAACTCGTGGGTACAGATAAGGCAGTTTATTAGAGCAAAAGCAAAGCAAAAACTTGCATGTGCAAAAGCAAAGCGTAAGATAACATGGTTTATTCTCTACTTCCCATGAGCAGCGATGGTCAGCCACTCCCGAGAAGCAGGGCTTCAGCACTTGTAATGGTTCCTCAGCAAGCAGCCACTGGAGGCAATGAATGCCTGCCTTCCTGCTCCTTGCCTTAACTTTTATATCTGAGCTCATGTCATGTGGTATGGAATATCCCTTCGGTCAGTTTGGGTCAGCTGGCCTACCAGCATCCCCTGCCAACATCTTGCCCTTGACTGAGGAAGGAATGTCACAGTGCTGATGCTGTGCTCAGCAGTAGCCAAAACACCGGTGTGTTATCAACACCCTTCAAGCTGCCAATGCAAAGCACAGCACTGTGAGGGCTGCTGTGGGGAAATGAACTCCAGCTCAGCCAGACCCAGTACAAATGCTGAGGTGTACTTCCTTGCACTGCCTATTTCATAGGCAGGGGTGCCTTGGAGTGTCTTTTGCAATTGCTTAAGGACAAGACTCTAGTCTCAAATATGGGACAGGTTTGGCCCCTTAGGCACTGTCACCCATCTGCTTTTCTCCAAGTGAATCTTGGCTTATAGATAGGCAGCAGGATTCTAAACTAACAGGATTCCCCTGGGGAAGGGGGAAATTTGTTGTCATTTTCAGGTGAAGGAAAGATTTTTTTTTTTCCTTTTTTAGTGTATTTTGCAGAATGTTAGTGAAAATGGCACTCTTTGTTGTCAATATCCAGAATTTTGTATCTGTATATGAAGTTTGAAAGGTACTTTATCATTGAAACAGTTAAAATTAAGTATCTCCCTATTTCTTAAAGCTAGACATAACTGTTAATGAAAATTACAAGACACTTTAGTGTGATAAATAATACATGACAAGGTGTGTGTTGCTGTGAGATAATGCACATCTCAGCGGCAAGATGACATATGCCTTGGAGTGTCTTAGTGCAATTATAAAATGGCTCAGAGTTAGATTTTTAAAAAGAAGATTCACATGTTCACAGCTGTCCAGAAGAGAAACATGACTAATTTGTTACTGTAATGATTATGGACAAATTTAAGAGTGGAAATATAACGTTGGTTTAATATTCTCATAATATTCCTAGTTTTCTGACACAAGCATTACATTTATTGCTCTGTGGGACTGGACTCCTGCCAAGGTCTCTGCTGTGATAGTCTTAAACAGCACTATAGCTGGTATCAGCAATCTGTAGTGAACTGTTTCCTATCAGCGAAAATAATAAATTAACTCATTTCTTCCAATTGGGCAGTCAAAGTTTGATTATCATGTATTCATCATCTTTGGCTGAGCCCACATTTGACTCATGCTTTCACAAAGGGCATTGACAGGACCTCCAAACTCGTGGGTGTTAGTGTAGGTGGAAAGAGAAATTTTATTGCTTTAAGCCACTTATGTCCACTTAGCGTAGGTAGTAGGAAGTGGTTAGGTCATGCCTCCTTGGAAAATATGTATGCAAAACCAGGTGAAACAACATGACAGAGAATTAATCTTCCCTCCCTACCTTCTCTTCTCCTTGCATCCCAGGGACTGCTGGGGAAATAAGGAGCCAGTGCTGAAAATCTGTTCCCACTGTGCTTTGGGAGCACTGCTGCAGTAACACCTCCAACTCTCAAATGAGACCTCCACATAGAGACAGAGTTGTTATATATTAGAATGCTAGATACAAATTGCTGCACATATTACAAGACTTTTTTACTATAATATCCAGCATGATTGCCTGTCCATGTTATAGGATGTCCCGTTATATATTTCTTCTCAGAAAAAAAAAAGAAAAAAAAATTATAGTAGCTATAGCAGTGTAGATGTTTCTCGCTTCTTAAAAAAATCACTAGAAATCAGACTGGGAGATAAATTACATAAAGAAAATATTTACCCTTCTTTTCCATTTATTTTGAGATGCTAACATCTGCAATCATTTCACCAAAGCTAGCATTTAGTTCTCAGGTTTTCTAATAAAAGGAAGGGGAGCAAGGGATGAATACATCTTTGTGATATATTTGCTGACTGTGTTAGCCATTTCTAGGTTAACATTTTTAGAAGGAGTAGTTTTTAAATCTCTTTTTTTCTGGTAATGTTGACTTCAGGTAAACACATAAACTCCCACTAGCAATGATTGCTGCATGTAAGGGTCTATGAAAACGCAAAAGGTCACTGTACATAGCAATCAGTTGGGACTGTGAGGGGACACACTGACATTTATAATACAGCCAAAACAGATACAGTTCCTATGGAGACTATGCATGTGTTTTAATAATGCAGAGTTATTTATAAAATCCTAATATGAAGATTTATATGAAATGAATATAATTATGGTTTACATAAGAAAATCCAAACCTGTTAAATATGTAACTGTTATGCTGCATTTGTCAGTTTCTGACAATGTGATGTAGGTGGTTTGATTTTATTGGAAATATTTTTTGAAATATCATCTTTCATTTGTTGTTGGAGTACTAGCATGATTAGATGCCACAGACTCACATTTATGTTCCTTCTAGACTTGTGGTTTCACATGCTTCCTTGCATATTGCCACCCCTGATTCCCAGCCCAGTTTACTGCTCCTAAGTAGAGCACAAAATGAACTATACTCTGCCATTTCTCATATGCAATTTTTTCTCACTGGAGTGTTATGCCAACCATGAGTATCAGCTGGTTCATAAGTCACTTATCTGTTTTCTTTTTCTTTGAAGTAAGTGCTCTTGCCTCTGAAATAGCCTTTTTGGGGGTATTAGAGCATCCCTAGAAAGTTACCTCCACCCTTTGAATAGACAGCAGTCAGTACAGCTAATGAATCCCAATTATTTGGGAAAGTTATGAGTAGTGAAGAAATTTTTTTTGTGCACAGCTATCACAGTACAGTTAACAGAAATGCAGTTGCCTGTTTCTATTGAGGACAGTTAGGAACCTTTTAATTTCATATTTTCTCTAAGTCTAGTCATGATTCTTATCTTTTTTGGGTAAAAGGAGTGGAACAACTCACATAACCTCTCACTGACTAGTGTTATAATTTGGTTATTAAAATTATTAGAAATGCCTCTGTCCCAAATAAGGTGTAAACGAGGCCATATGCCAAAGTCAACAGTATCGATTTTATTTAACAGTAAATGTGAGGCAGTGAAACAGAGATAGAAAGAAATAGGAAGAAGGAGCAGGGGGGCTCGGGGGGAAGAAAGAGAGTGAGAGAGAGAGATGAAAATGTATCAACTGTGGAACCTGCAATGTACTGTGGGTCCTCTTCTTCGAGTCTTCTGTGGTGAGGGTCCCGCAAAACATAGAGTCTAGTGGATTAATATAGGAGATGCTCAGGCACCTCCCCTGGAGGGGAAGATTTGCAGTCTCTTCTGACAGGCTCAGAATTTGTTGCCTCACTTGGATCACGTGCAGTCCTCTTGTGGTGGAAGGCCTCAGGAATGAGTCTGGGAGGCAGTTTGGCGATCTTTGTTGGTTTATGACCCCTTCTCAGCTGTCTGTCACATGAATGTCCTGTATGTATGTGGCCTTCCTGGAGGAAGGGGTTTACTCCTTCGTTTTGGTGTGGAGAGATTTCACCATCACACCCAAAACCCTTCTCCTCCACCATTCATGAGCCTTGTTTTCTTTTCCTCAGACCTGAGGTGATTAGATAATAGTCTTATCTCTAGTTCCTCTCACAGTCCAAATTCCAATCAGGAGGCATATTTGGGAGGGAGTGTGCTTGCAGTTTGACAGAAAGTCTTTCCATGATTTTGACAATATTTAAGACATTAACAACATTTCAGTCCATCACACCAGTGTAAAGAGAGTTAGTGCTGTCACTTCTGGTCATGGCAATCATATATTCCTACGACCAGTCTGTTACTGTCAAGCTCTGTCAGTGGTCATAATGAAGCCGGTTATGAGACACAAATGATAAATTAGGATATAATTATTACAATGATAAATTCAGAGGAGAGCTATAGCAACAAGAAAAAGAAACTCTTAACTATTCTATTGGGACAAGATGTCTGAGGCATCAGATAAGTGTGAAACATTGATTAGCCTTGGATGTTTTTTTTAGGAGAGAAGAATGGGCAAGAACTATCGTCACCGAGAGACTAAACATAAGTCACCCGGTCATGTAATACAGAAAAAGTTCTGACTGGGCTACCCAGGTGGTTTCCTTCCTTTCAATGACTACAGAGCTCATGAAATTGCAATACATTTTTTACCTCTATTTTCACTGCTTCAGTATTTCAGAGAAAACAGGAGCGTACAGGATGTGGTGTGCTACTGTACATCAGCAACCAGGAAGAAGGCATTTAAAATTCCACTTCCACGAACACAATCTTCTCTTTAGTTATAATACAGTGATCATTTTCAACACAGAGTTTGCAATCCTTAAACTTCATGTCCAGTCTCCTAGTGTCATGTGAAGAGGTAACATGCACTTACACCTTTAGTGTTTCATTAATCTGTCAGTGCCCCAGGAAAACTGTGACTCTTCACAAAATCACAGAATATTCTGAGTTGGAAGGGACCCAAAAGGATCATCGAGTCCAAATCTTAAGTGAATGGTCCACCCAGGGATCAAACCCTGAATCTTGGCTTTATAAGCACCAGGCTCTAAACAGCTGAGCTAATCTCAGGCTCACTTGTGCCCAACAGGTCTGTCAGTGTCCCATTATGGGAACACTTCAATGAGCAGCTTGCTAGATTGGAAGGTGGTTTAACTGAATTGTTCAGGGTCATGTGCCAAACAGAGAGACCCACTCCTGGGTTTCCACATCTTTACCCACTGCCAGCAACTGCCAGTGCCCTTGAAGGACTCATATTAACAGTTTATGGAATAACACTCTTTATTAATAACATCATTAGTAAAATTGTTCCATTTGAGAAGTAGCAATTGTATTTTCCCCTATAATTTCCATACCATTATCTTTTTACCCCCAGTCATCTTCCCCCAATTATGATTATAACCCCTGTTATTATTATCAGTATTATTTTACAAGTAAGAAAAAATGTACAGTTGAGTAAAGTAGTGGAATATCCAGGAACAGATTCCTCAGGTGAGAAATGAAGGGGACAGAAATGTGCACGTTGCCTAATGTAAGTCTACTGAATTGCCAAGATAGTATCCTAACATTCTGGATGAATTCTAGCGTGAGAGAAGGAGTTTCTTTTAGTGGGCAAATACTCAGGCTGTCTAACACTCTGTGTCATGAGATATGCAAGGGAAGTTGATCTCTTATCTTAGAAGTATGCAACAAGAGCAATCTGCACACTTGTCTAAGTTACATGTCTAACCTTACAGTATCTTGTCATATTGATCGTATAGAAAAGTACTTCATAGTCTTGACTTGCTTTTAGAAAAAAAACAACTCTGAGCTTTAAGGTAAGTACTTCATTTGAATGTAATAGCATTTTTTTTTTAATTCTGAAAATACGTCACTTCTAATTTCCTGAGGTTGCAAGATCTATGAAATTTAAGCCATTTTTACTATATAAATATGAAGCTCTAGACTAACCTGTATTTGAAGCTGTGATACAGGTGTCTGTCTGAGCTTTACCCATCTGCATATCCCATATACTTGGTCACCAGTTTCCTGAGTGGTATAGGAATTCACTGGGTAGTATCTGCACAGTTAAGACAATGGGCTGGTTGAAGAAAATGGGCTATCTGCATTCCTATCCTTCTTCGCAAGCTTACTAATTTTACAAATAGTTTACTTATTATTATTATGGGAGTTCTACAGGACGCTCTACAGGTCTTTTTAGGATTAACCTGGAGATTTCCTCAGGAGGTTCCTACTGTGCATAGGCCAGCTAAATGATGCTATTTGCAAGCTTGCATCCACTGGGGTGCATAACCAGGACAATCCAAGAACCTTCTTGTAATTCAGTATTTTCTATGTAGGAGATGCTCTGAATATAGCTTAAAATAGTCTGTAACATATGCTGGAATTGCCACACAGGACAAGGGGCCTGCTAACTTATAGAAAGTCATCAAAACATCAGTTCAAGAAGTTTGGAATCTTCTCAACTATTCCAATAGGGCTTTCTCTGATTTTTCTTTCTTTTTTTCATTACATTTATGAAGACCAACAGCTTCTAACTACAGAATCTACAAGCTTCTATAGTCACAACTAAAATTATCAGGATATGTTTATGGTAATGAGAAAGTTACATTCACTTAATAATCTCCCTATTAAACGTTAAGAATGTACAAAATTTTAATACCGAAAAATGAGATGTCAAGAAATGGATGTTTTTTCCATGTTGATTGGTGTAACATTTGCTATGATCTTAGAACAAATCTCTTTATGTTACTCATAGAAGAATATCTATTTAATGCTTGAACTTCAGGAAAGGTAAAGTCAGGTAAAATAAGCCTCTCTATATACTCCTATATCCAAGTGAGGAAGAAGAGGTTTGAAAGACAGAAAAAACAACAACTGTCCAGGGGAACATGTACCCTATGAGTATCACTTAGAGCAATACTTGCTCAGAGGGCACAAGAATCTTTGCAAAGCAGAGTACTGAAATTAGGAGGAGAGTAATATTCAGTAAATTGCTCACTACAAATTGGAAATCTTTTTACCCAATACAATCCCTAAATTATTAGATGGTGTTTAGCAAAAAAAACCACTCATTACATTATATTATACAATATGTTATTAATCTATGTCTGAAGAAACAGTTCATTTAACATTTGATATGATTTATACAAGAATAAAACTCAGTTGTGAAAACTATGACTGGGAAACAATGTGGGCTGTGCAATATTTAGCCTATGTACTTATGTATAAATCTGAGCACTCCAAACCAGAAAGTTTTATGCACCATCACAAATCATCCTTGAAGCGAACAAAAATTCTAAGCCTGCAAAAGCAGTCAGTTTAGCAACTTGATCAATGTACCAATACTAAAGTAAACACACACAAATCAGCTTCTAAATCTTAATAGAGAGAAGTCTTACATTAATCTAAACAGTGTTTCCAACATAAACTGACTTTTTAGAATCAATGTACTATATTTTGTGAATTGTTAGTTAAAACAAGTAAACAAAAAGCTTGTTGAAGATAAAATTTTGACTACGCTAAAATCCATGTAGGTAAATTCATCTGTTGCATACACACCACATGTTAAAAGAATAGAATGTTCAGTAGGATAGTAAATCAGATATAAATTTGTCTAACGTGAAAGTGTGGTTCTGCCATATCATAAATGGCAGAAGGACTTTGTACAAACCAGGACAGAATTTGTGTTAGTTTAAGATAGCTAATCCATGATATTGCATTTCTGTGTTATTCAGAGCACAGTAATAATTATAGCCTATGACTACTATAAAAGACTAAATAATAAATGAATACATAAATATTTTGGTCATAAATGCCACCATTTTTCATTGTAAACTGAAAGCTGAATTTGCACTGTAGGATTCTTCACAACTTGGTCAAAGTAGGTCGAAAACTTCTTTAGATCAAAATACCCTGCGAAAGTCTAATCAGAAACTGCGTTTAAGTGCAGAGTAGTTCAGAAGAGTGACCCCAGATATGAGCACCATGGAAAACAAGGTTACAAGACTGGAGTGATACTTCAGGTCCTGCTCCAGTCTATTATCAAGATAATTTCTTGAATGTTTTCTGTAACTCTATTTGCACCCATGTGACCGTAGCTACACAGCTCTGCCAGCTAACAAAATGCTTGCCAGGTAACAGAGAGCTCAGTTTCGTCCTAACCACATAGGTTACCTATGCTTCTACTGATGCCCTTTGTTTCATCTAGCTTACCAGAAAAAAAAATCTACATAATTCTATTTAGTATTTATTTAGTATCGACAGACAACCTCCATCTCCTCAAAATGGATCAAAACACTCAATGCCCTTGAAGACAGTATATGTGACTGACACTAAAAACGAGAACTAAAACTACTATGAAAACGCATTTGATGAAGTGAGAGATTTCAAAAGGTATTTTTTCCACTGTTTAGTATGAATGCCCTACCAGTAACATCAATGCAGCAAAGAAACACACGTATAAAGTTTGTCCAACCAGAAATAAGAGAAATGGAAAGTTAAAATAATACTTTTTTTTTTCTCTTCTCTTTTCTTGACATTGCTCTTGTCAGAGTAACAGATAAGCACAGGAAGCATCTGTAAATTAGAAAGCTTGAGATACATCAGCTCTGCTGTTTCAGGAGACAATTTAATAACATAACTGTCAATTTGTTAATTTAACTCATCACAGAGCTGGCATTGCAATGTAGTTGAAAAATTGATAGCTTTATAAAATTTCATCTTGGGAAGAGCTGTTCAAAATGTGAAAATGCAAGCCATATGATTTTAATTAGTTTCAAGTTTGATCCCTTTATTTAGCAGGATAATCATATTAACAGAATTTATACCTTATTCAATTGATTTTCAGGAAACACTCCATTTCCAAAATATCATATCTGAAAAATTAATCTAGAAGTACAGCAAATAATGCTTGTGAAAGTTATATCACAGGCTAGAGGTAGTCATATGAGTCACATACCACTCAAATTTCACATGTTAATTGCAATCATACTCATTTAGAATTTGTGATCAAAGTAGACATACATTTCAGATATATGGTTCTAGATGGACTTAATGGTTAGGGCCAATTAAAGATAAAAGTTCTTTGATGTTGGAATCCACATGGAGAAGGCAATGTTACATACCAAAGCTTGTTATGGGTGAAACATATGTGCAGAGCTTAAAGTTTGTTACTACTCCTGTTAATGTCTATTTATGGGCCTAATTTGTATGGAAAAGTCTAATAAACCCCATATTTAAATTGCTATACAAAAACTTCTTAGTACCTGCCCCTTTACTGTGGTGTTCTGCCCATCTTTCCATTGTCCCAAGTGCAAGGCTGACAGTTTCAGTCTTCCTCAGAATGAGGGAAGGACACAAACAAGTGTCTTTGTTGGGAGGAGCATGATGTTCATGACAGTACCATCTTCTTTCTTGGGTATGCTTGAGGGTTTTTTTAGTTTTTTTCGTAGCAGTCTGCTTCCTTCTCATGGGTTACCAGATAGACTTTTATGACTGTACAAGTCCTCCAGTTCTAAATCTCCTAAAGAGTACGTTTATCATACACCAAGTGCCTACGTCTGACAGACCATCACCGTTAAAGGTATTTTAAGACACTAAGCTAAAACAGGTGAGAAAACAGGCACTTGATGACTTAAAAATTGTCAAAACAAGGGAGATTCAGCTCAGGCAAAGTTCAGAAAATCCTTGAGACCTTGCACTGCCAGGTTAATAGGCCCATAGCCTTCTGCTGGTAAGAGCAAAATCATATTTTCCTGGCTACAACAGCATGTTCCCTAATCATGGCATAAGCTTAAGAGACTTATATTGAATTAATAACAGTGTCAGATGGTACCAATTTCTCTTTGCCTAAGTGTCCTGTCTTCTAAATGGGGATGTTGGTACTGCCTTACCTCAAAAAGGTATTAAAGATTAAAATAATGTCATCTATAAGAGCTCTATGAATGTCTATAATAAACATCTGACCTAGGAAAGCCAATTAACTAAAAGCAGTGCATGCAAACAGAATTAAAGTTCTTTCTAGAGCACATCTCAGGAAGGATGATGACCTTTTTCAGAGTGAACTCATCCTGCCATGAAGGCAAGGGAGGTACAGAGAAGGGCAACTAGAGGAACCCTAATAATGGAACAGCATTACTATGAAAGGAGACTGACCAAGCCAGAACTCTGCAGTGTGGAGAGGAGAGGACAGAGGGGGGCAGGATTTACTCTGCTTTACAAAATCAAGGATATAGTATATAATCCGAAAGGAGGATTGTTCTCCAAATCTAAAATACAAGAGCTAAGAGTCACTTTAGAGGCTATTTGGAGATTAGTTTATAATTAATAAAAGAAAGTACTTCTCTGCAGAGTAGGTAAGGTATTTCTGGAACCCTATGCCACAGCAGGCTGCAGAGGCACACAGTATCTGCAGGTTCAAAAGGGACTAGAGAAATTTGTGGACAAGTCTCTAAACAAATCCTGAAATTACAGATATATCCTCTAAAATTCATGAGAAAACACTTCCGTGGGCTAAGGGACCACAAAAAAATGGAGAGTGTTGCATGTTCTCTCTAAATAACATTTTGTATTCCAAGTGTCCAAGGTGGAATTCAGACTAGGCTGAGCAGTGGTTATGCTTTATATTCTTAGTTATGGTATTGGTAGGCAGGACTGCGTCTTTCTAGCCTTTCTTTGCCTGAGGATCACATCAAACTCCCTTCTGAAATCCAACCACCTTCTTCATTCCACTGTCTGTGAAAGGTATGACTCAGCCACCTGCAGGCCAGTTGCTGACCTCCTCTGGAGCCCCACCAAGGCAGTCATTCCTGTGTGTATCTCATCACAAACATTTGTATTGAATCTTGAGTTCTGCGTGTGTGACAACAACTGCTGAATGTGATTTGGATGCATACAACTCTAGTGAAGCAAGCGCTCAAAGCTTCCTCTTACGTTCTAATCTGGAAAGTTAAAAGACAAGATGAAAACAAATGCCACAGGTTCCCTTGTGGCTATAAGCTTTACCTTTTGTATTTTACCAAGAATGCTTAATTCTTTTCAAAGAAAAGGTCTGAAATTTTAAAGCAAATGCAGCTGTATGATTCAATAAAAAATTCTTAAATACTATGACAGCTTAATGTCAGAGAAGTTACTGCAAATTGTCAGAGAAAAGAATTTATGTAAAGCAGAAGCTTTAAATCAAATTATCCAGACACTTAATCTTACAAAAACTGTATGATAAAACTCCATGTATATACATCCTCTTAAAAGCCACCATTTAAGATGATTTTCAGCCAACCTTAGCTTCTGAAGGCACATGAGCCCTGGAGGATTACATGACTATTTGAAATTTAATTTTCCTGATGTTCCTTATCTATTGGTTTGTCATAACACCACCACCTTGCAAAGATAAGGAAAGCACTCAAATGCACAACAAATCAACTTAGCTTAACTAATGATCATAATATACGTCTAACTTTATCTGTGGAAAATCTTTCTCATCAGAAATCACTGCTTTTGCACCACTTCAGGCAAGCAGCAGATCAAGCTACAGATTGTCTTTAGTCATGCTTTTGTTCCACAAAACCTCTTCACAGAAGGGTCTCTGTTGGTTTCATCAATTCAATTGTAAAATCCTTCCATTAGGGACTAATAAAAAAAAAAAAATGGGACTAGGTATAAACATACAATTCAGAAGTTATCAGGAAAATAGATACTAGTATTGTATATACTACAGAGAGGAACCACTTATTAGACAAACTGTATTTAAAGTATAAGTTAATCAGATTTAAAATATGCAGTTAAGGGTTAATTCTCTGTTGGGTGTTAGTGGTTTGTTGGATTCTTTGGTGTTTTGTATTTTGTTAGTTTTTAAACTTTATTAGGCACCTTCTGTGTGTAAAGAACTCAAATCTGGTCCATATCTGTTGTATAACATGCTGCGATATTTTATGATTTTTCACAACATCACACATACATTTTTCCCTGCATAGATAAGGTCGTAGCAAAGCATGTCATTCTAAACTATGATAGCATCTCAAAACTAACAGTAGTTGAAGAGAAGCTGTCTCATAGTGCTGCCTTGCATACTATTTTGTATTTTGTTATACTGCCCACAAGGGTTATTAGTGAAAAGCCACATCAGTTGAGCATCCACCTGCTTTTGAAAATCAAACACTTGATTATGGCTCCATTTATGCAGCTATTTTTCAGTCATATTTTAAAAGGCTTGGAAAGTAGCATCAGAGTTTGTTCTCAAAATTTGTTGTTTTTTGCTCTAAATAACTTTCCCTGCCTGTTTCATGATAAAGAATTGCCACTTCAGAAATGTCTGGTATTCACCTTCCATCAAACCCTTTCTATTGCTGAGCACTTTTGTGAGCTAGGAAAAATTAGTTATCAGATTCCTTTTCTTCATAAGAACTTACATATGTAAAAGACTGGAACATTTTAGAAGACAGTAAATTATAATTATTTACCTTGCCTGATATCTTAAATATGTCTTAAACACATTTCATTTTCAGAAGATACAAACTGGCCTCCTGGCCAGCAGGAATCCCAAAACAATTCTTATGGTGATGCAAATCAAACCAATTATATTTGTCTTGTTTTATTCTAGCTTGGAACACAGCTCATAAGCTTCATCAGAAACGTTCATTATTACTTACATGTTCACATACTGCTTTTCATTTATGTAACACAGAAGTTTGTGTACTTCACTACATTGAATAGAGCAAAAAATGTAAGGAGTATCAAATACTTGCTGGTTAGAAAAATATTCTATAAAGACAGTAGGCTGCTGTATGTAACTTTTACAGGTATAGTATAAGTACAAAAACCCCAGCAATTTGGAGTTACTTGGCTGTTAAATTTTTATCTTAAAACTTATGTGAAGATTTTTAAGGTTTCTGATCATCCCCTCCTAAAATGTGACAGTATAGTATCAAGAGAGATTGGCCCTTCATTTCTAAGATTTTTTCCTCCTTTCAGCCTGCAGTTTTAAATATCTGTGTGTTTCCCGGGTTTCTTATTCTAACCTTTCTTTCTGCAATAGCTATGAGGTATAACTATAGGGATGTTGCAAATAACAAATTCCCAATCTTTCCAAGGTTAAAAAGAAAAATTTTTTTTTTTTTGCATAATGGCGCAATGAGGATATTCATATATATATATAAGGATATTCATATACATATATATATATCAGAAAACAACAAATCCCTATTCCCTAAATACTTACACACAAATGCTTTCAGTAGATTATTCATCTCAATCCTGAGGTGTATTTTTATCATTATTTGATATACCCAGTGGTAGCTGAGAAAATACAGGAACAGTCTTTGCAACCGGAAGAAGGCATTTAGCTGATATATACATTCTCAGCCCTTTTCTTATATTCATAAATTTACAGTCACACACATATATTCAGTGAAACACATTCAATTCTTACAGCCTGAATAGTGACTAGAAAATACAACACTGGTCTTCAGTCTGAAAATAGAGCTTCACTGCATTCTGTGACACACTGAATGCTCAGTACAGCGCAGACATCAGACTGATGTAAACTTCAATTTTCTTTCCACCCTGCAGTTCAAAAAGCTCTTCCACCCTCCCCTCAATTTTCTTCCAAGACAATATAAGTGGCACAATACTTTTGTGGAAATGAGAAGCTAGTTGCTGACACTTTGAATACAGAAATTAATTAGCATTTCCATAGCAGTGTAAATAGCAGTCCCTGGGGGCATGCAGTGGAGATAATGAACATCAAGATTAACAATACACATTACAGACATGAGACTATTATTACACCTTAATGACAAGCAAAAGAACAGTCTTCAAGCAGTCAAAAGATGCTGTGTAATAACAGATTTCTCCAGGCTATAAACTGGATAAGGCAAGTACAGCAGTAGTTCACATAGATACACAACACAAGTTTTACCTAGCAGGCTATCTTGCAGGGGAAATTTTCAAAGGACATGACTGGAAAGATGTAATCCATAACCATAAATATTTCTCTGTCATATCCAGACTTTCACCAGTCATTCATTTTTTGAAACCATGTGACACATTAATTGAAAATAGAAATAGTCAGTCTACTGAAATATGTGAAGTGATGTTGTGGATATCCAAATTAATAGCATAAATTCCAGATAAAATATCCATCTTTCCTCATTACTATAATCTCACTGGGTGCTGGCTATGTTTCAGAGCCAATCAAAACACTTGGTTCAAATAGGATTTTTTAAATTAACCTACTTTAGTTTATTCACAGCCTGATTAAACAGATAATTAAAAGTTACAGATGCATAACAGTACTAAATTACTGTAGGTTGAATGCATTTGTGAGAAAGATTATTAGTCTTTGAGATGTTGGCAGGCACCCAAGTGGCTATGATGATGAAGATCCACCAAGGCTCAATTATTTTGCTGTCTTCAACACATTTTTTTCTGATTTTTTTTTCATTAATTTAACCAGCAGTAGGAAACTCAGAGTACTCATCAAGGCAGTATGAGTTTAGTAGTCTTTGAGTTTGAGTCACTCCTCATCAAGCTGCACCAATGAAAAAATGTGTATATCTCTATTCACAATATAGTCTCTGCAGCTGAGTAATTCTATTTAACTCTACAGGAAACTGACTTGTCTTCAAAAATTTCCTACACTCTGCAGATACTTGTTAAGAAATAATGACAGAAATTGGTCTTTATTACTGTAGTTCAAAGAGAAGATTCAAAGTAGAGATAAAGTAGGTGACTCCAAATTTTCAGCTTCTGTGATGTTAGCCTACAGAAAAAGCCTGTAATTGGGATCCACAGGATTCTGCTTTCTGCAAAACAGCAGAACTGAACCTTTGGCACAGACTCAGATTTGGGCTGACACAAAAAGTAATGTGCTTACAACACTTTTTAAAATTTATTTGGTACCAGTTGCAAAGCAAAGATTTCTCCCTGTCTGCTGTTTCTGAAACTACTGACTGACGTGGATATTTATTCTTTTGATTTCTGAAATCCTCAAACTAAGTGTTTGATTGCCTTATTTAGCTGAGAAACTGACTCTTTTTCTGTTTTTCAAAAACTTGTCAAGAATAGGAAATACAGAAATTTAAAGCTTGAAATGATTGAATGAACCATCCAGAAGTTTGAAATATGGGTCTAGACAACACTTTTAAGTGGAAGGTAGACAAACTGACTCAGAGTTATTTCCTTATCACTTAGGCTGTTTTACATGCCTGTGAACTAAATAACAATTTGAGTTTTAAAAGTGCATAAAATAAGTCAAGAAACAGCTAATTAAAAGAGCACATCTGTCAAAATATCAATTTGTTTTGTAGTTTGCTAAAATATGATTCAAAAAACAAGAAATCTCCTGTGGAATTTCATGGCATGGAGAGTTTCATGTTTCACATGCAAACTTTGTTCTACAGGAGGACAAAACAAAGCCTTGAAAAAATTAATTAATCTGTAGTTATGGTCTTATGTACTCTAATAGAAAGTGTTAACAACTACCGAAGAAGCCTTTAGTTTAAGTCCCATGATCTCCTCTGTGGTATGGGCCTGACTGGGCTGGGGACTCAGCAGTGCCAAATGGCAGCCCTTGAGGCGAGTTGGGATTCGAGAAGGTGACCCTTTGGCTTTTGCTGGAAGTCCCTGAGAGAGGAACTGGGTCTGTGAGAAAAAGAAGAGGAAAAATTCCCAAATAAACAACCCAGTGAAAAAATTCCCACAGACATAAAAATAGCCCAAAACAGTCATGAGAGGGAGGAGGAAAACCTCATGATGAATGTCATATATACTTTTGTGGTGAGTTGACCTTGGCTGGACACCAGGTGCCCACCCAGCAGCTCTGTCATCTCCCTTCCCAGATGGACAGGGGAAAGACTACAATGGAAAAGAACTCATGGGTACAGATAAGGTAGTTTATTAAAGAAAAAGAAAAGCAAAAGGTAACACAATTTATTCTCTACTTCCCACGAGCAGCGATGGTCGGCCACTCCTGAGAAGCAGGGCTTCAGCACGTGTAATGGTTCCTCAGCAGGCAGCCATAGGAGACAATGAATGCCTGCCTTCCTGCTCCTTGCCTTAACTTTTATATCTGAGCTGATGTCATATGCTATGGAATATCCCTTTGGTCAGTTTGGGTCAGCTGGCCTACTTGTGTGCCCTCCCAGGGTCTTGCCCTCCACTGAGGAAGGAATGTTACAGTGTTGGTGCTGTGCTCAGCAGTAGCCAAAACACCGATGTGTTATCAACACCCTTCTAGCTGCCAATGCAAAGCACAGCACTGTGAGGGCTACTGTGGGGAAACAGACTCCAGCTCAGTCAGACCCAATACAACTTTTCACAGGGAGATACTGAGGATGCTAATATCTTGGCACAATACTACCCCTTTCTTATTCTTGAGAGAGAGAGAAAATGTCAGTCAAAATATGTGGAAGTGTGAGCGCACACACACACAAAAAAAGGAGATGCTGGGAAATTTTTGTACAACCATTTTAACTGTGTTAATATTGTAGTCATTAAACAATTCAGACTAGTGGTGAATTCTTGGTTCCATATATATGGTATGTCCCTAGGAAAATTTTGAGTAACAAATATTAGCATTGAGATGTGACTGGACATAAAGAAAGTATATTAAGATTAACTGCACTTTCCCATTGTCAAAATGGCACAGGATTCAGACGTAGATTCCCTGTCCTAAATCTAAAGACCAAAATATTGAAAAACTACCTTTTGTTCTGAATGCTATATTTACTCTATGTCCATTTTGATCTCTTTTGAATAGCTGAATTCTCAAACTATGGAAACTGACCTTTTTCAAGGCACTAAAAGTTTGGCAAAAACACTTCTGATATTAGAGAGCTTGCTAAAGTAAGCAAATTTTCTTTCCAAATAATGACCTACATTTTTCTATACTACGGCACTTTAAGAACCACTTCATGTGTCTTGTCTGCCGATTCCTCTCTATGATGTAAGCCAGGTCATATCCTCTGATTGCAACATAGGGCAGAAAGCAAAGATATGTTGTTTTGCTTCATTTTTACTTACGTTGGGATCTTAACTTATGAGTCCTTAAGAATAGAAGATTACTTAATTTCTTTGACTGTAGTCACAGACACCAAAAGTAATTGATTTAAAAGGAAAGAAACTATAGACACAAATCTATTTACAAATTGCTGAACTGTAAGGCAACAAAAAAGCCATAACAACTTCTTTTCTTTTCTGTGCTCCCTCTTTCTCACATGTATAACACTTGTTTGCAATATATCCTGGTTCTACCAGGTTTCAAATACAGCAATGTGAGGGAACCTGCTTAATACCTAAGAAATGTAACTGTATTTGATAAGAAATTGCTTATTGAAAATGTCAGCAATTATTTCTTTTGTGAAACCCCAAGGAGTACTAGTCTTTATTAATGCTGCACTTTTAACCATTCTTTCCTGCTTTACCAAAGAATTTTGCAAGTCCACAAAACACAGTTGCTTCACACAGAATGAAGAGGTCAGCTTAACTTCACTAGTTGAACCTCAAAGAGAACTATGCACTGTGCCTGTGGCATTTTCATTCACTCTCATGAAGAATGCTGCCTTACAAATAAGTGTACTTTAAATTACATTTTACCTGCTGTGAAGACCTGTGTACTTCTGCAGTGAAATATGTTTTCATTTGGAAGTTGTCAGTTCCTCAAAGGTGAAATTACTAGGCATTGTTCCAAAAGAAATCAATATGTAATATTTTGTTAGAAGACGTTAAGAGGGAAATACAAGTAGGATTGGCAAGCTTGTCTTTATGAAGATGTCAGAGACAATGCAATTTCAAATTGTTTTATTTATGCTATTATTTATTACCATGCTTAATATAAAAGAAAGTCAGTGTGCTTCCATAAAAGTAGAACATTTATCTGTGCTAGTGTCCTAATACTTCAAAGGTAACACATAAAACAAACTATTTCTTAATTGCCTTTTTAAAACACTGGTGCATATATTTTGGAAAGCTGAAGTGTGAATGTTAATAATTTCAAGTCTCTCTGTGATGAATTTTACTGTATTCCTGTAGATGCAAATACAATTTCTCCAGAAAACCTATACCAAGGAACTTGGATCCTAGATCCAGTGTTACCAATGTTAAACTTAATTCTGTCATTTCACTCAAATGATCAGGGCAGTAGTTTTCTTCTTTTGAGTCATGTTGTTGCATTGATTCACAAAACCTGGTCACAAAGCACTGAAAGAAGAGTGTCACAAAGGCAACAGCTTTATTGTGACAAGTGTATTTATTTCAGTATCTTTTCTGGTTCCCCTCTATAACTCAGAAGAGTGAATATAAAACTGATCCCAGACACACACACACAGACACACACACACACATACACAAAAAGGATGTAAAAAAATGTCATACATATTGCAATAAATCAAGACTGGCCAAGCTTAGAGTAATATCCTGTCTCAAAGGGATTAGCAAGTTATTAATGCTTTGCACTTGTGGTTCATCCCACCATCTGCTTTCCAAGTCTTTCCTATCCACTATGGGCACCAGTGGCTTAAACTTCAAAATCTTTTACATGTTTCAGTGACCTGAAAAAAAAAAGAAAAAAGCCACATAACTGGGATTAAAGTATAACACCAATTTCCAGTCCTGTATTTTGCATTTAATAGATCTATCACCAATTAAATAGGAGCATATGTTAGATGAGTTCTATGACCAAATACATTTCACTGATATGAATCCATCCATCTACATTGCTAAAAGGCCATGAAATAGCTTCTTTGATATTTTATTATCACTGAGGTGTAAAATTTAACAGCAGAGCCAACAGTAGCTGAAATCTCTCTCTTCAGGGAAAAGGACAATATGCAAGATTTAAAGTCCAAGTGACAAGATATTAAAAAGTAGAAAATGGATGCTCAGAAAGAAATTCTGTCAGTAAAACCCATTAGTGAAACATGCCAAAATCAAAAGACTTCCCTTTCAACAAAATACAGTTTTGACAGTTTTCAAATTCCAAGTGCTTATTTCTTCTTCTGAAAGAGACTATGCTTAATGCAAATGCGTTCTGTGCTCTCTACTTTAACTGAACAGTCAAGAAGAGCATTGCAATTCAGATTCATTCACTGCATCACTCATCACTTGCCTACAGTAAGTGCTGAGGGTGTCAGGATTGTCACAAACAAATCTTTTTGTTGTTCACGGAAAACAGGTATTTAGAAAAGCAATAAAACTAACTTCAAGTAGCAGGATATAATAAATGTGCAGTAACTTGTGATACTTGACTCAGTTGTTTTGATACTTCCACTCAAGAATGTACAGAAAAGAGAAATAGGGATCTACCAAGGCATGTAGGTCTAAGGTGTTATTCCTCACTACTTAAAAGTCACACTGTCTCTCCACCTCTGACATTAGCACCAGCTCTTGTCTCGATGACAGTACTCTGCAAAAACAAACAAGCAAACAAACAAACAAACAAAAAACAAAAGAAAACCAGTGTAAGACCCCAGTCCTGGAGCTACCAGCTCAACTAGGAGTTTTACTTTAACAATATACAAAGCTCCAAAAATTCACCCACTGAATATTTAGAAGAGCCCTTGATTCTTAATACCTTGAGGAAGCATAAAGAGGAGACACTGCACACATTTTCTCAGGAGATACTTTTTCCGATAACTTTAGACAATATGGGAGAAAATAAGGGAAGCTGTCAGAAGTTCAAAAGGGTAACATAAAACCAAAACAAAGCATTCCACAAAACTACGACTTAGCACATGCTTACCCATACAACTTAGCAACATCCAACCCATTTGGTCCCGTGTTACCTCAAATATTAAGAAAGGAGATTAAGGAGAAGGAGTAAAGAAAGCAAAGAATAAGAGAAAAATAGCTACCGACAGAGAGTCCTGTGCAGATCCAGCTTCCACATGGTCAGGAAGTAGGTCTCAAACAAACATGGAGCCCTCTGTTGCTGTTTTTATGTGCTCTGGCCCGCTGTGGCCACCGCCTGGTGGGACTTCTGTCCCACTGCCACTCTGTGGCTCTGGGGTGGGGTGAGGGGTGGTGCTCCCACTGTGCCAGGGGTGCTCCCACGGGGTTAGGGGTTCCAGGAGGTGTGGTGTGGGCGTGCTCCTGATCTGCCTTTGAGTGACAGCTGCTCTAAGGTCACCTTAGAAGGCTTGCAGGGGCTGACACGTGGGATACCGCATTACCTCACCTCCATGAGATTCGACCTGTCCCACCCCACCCCCTATACCCTACGCACACACTTGAGTTGGTTCCAACCCAATAATTAATAAAATAATAAAAAAATAATGCAGTGTCTCACAACCAAAAAGCTTCAAAACTAGATTGTGACAGGGTTAATGGCATTAAAAATGTGGGATAAAGAAATTATCTGTTTGTTTTTTTTTTTTTTCTGGTAAGCTGTTAAAAAATCCTCTCTCTTGCTGGGGACGCAAATATATTTTGTGTCCAGGCTGTCAGTATTCACTAATTTAAGATTACATTTGGAAAATACCTGTTTTCCTTTTCCCCACAGGAAATCTCTTCTCTGATTCCAAAGTGGCAAATTATAGTCTTCAGAAAGAAAAGAAAATCACTAACAATTTAGAAGGCTAATATTAGAGTAATTTTTATTCATCAATAAATTCCCACAAACATAATCCATTCATTTCCTAGAGTAATCAATAGTACAGTTTTCAGCAGGTCAGTAGATCACTGTTAATTACTCATGATGATGTGGTTTAGCACTGCTTCTAAAGGCTGAAGTCAAGTTAGACCCAAGACTGCACAGTAAATGTCTTAGATGGTATAAATCAAAAGGTGGCATCTAAGTATGGTAGAAAAGGTAAACTCTGTGTGCCACTCCTGTGGCTCCATTTATGCACACAGATCTAGAAGGTCTTTTTCACTAGGAAACTTCACAATCTGACAGTTAAATGATGACATCTTCACTCTTAACCTTGAGGCTTTATTTCTCAGGTCAACGAAGACCTCATAACTTTTACAGAGTAATCTTAGTTTGTGGGGTGCCATGGAGTTGTAAAGCCAGTACAGTTTTGTATCTCTTTTTCAGCAGGTTAGAAAAGTGCATGCAAATGACATTTTATCACATCATTGTTCATATTATATCAATTGTGTGAGTTCTTTCAAATAAGGACTTACTCAGGTGACCGATTTGCAGATCTCCACCAAGACTTCTTTGATTGCAACATATTTACAATAACTTTTGGTCAATACAAAATACCAGACAACATATAGATATGCTATAGACGTATGGTAGGTCTTATCACGTTCTCAGGGAGAACTGACTTGAGAATCCTTAGATTTTAGGGGGACATCAGAGCACAGTGGTTTCATATAAATTTCTGAGACTCTTAATAAGTCTTAACCTTGCTTCGCTTTTAGTAGCTTATCAATCTCTTTTGAAAGAGCATGAAAGAGATTTTTGATATCTATAATGACTGTTAAGTAAAAAACTATGTGTACATAGTCCTTTAATTCCAGTCTCACAGAAGAGAGAGATAAAAATTCATGTATAGTATATTAAGAAAAACAAACAAAACCAAAACAACCAACCAAATAAACAACTAAACCAAACCAAATAAAACCAAACAAACCAAAACAGACAAATAAACACAAACCACCACCACCAAAACCCACAAAAATAATCCCCAAAAAATCCCTGGCTCACAAGTAATTTAATATGAACAAATGAACAAGAGATAGAAAGAGACAAGAAAAGCAAGCAAACAAACAAGCAAATAAATACATAGGTACTTTCTTGCTGCTTGACATTCATACTTTGTGTGCAAATCCAGATTAATCTTGTATTAATTAAACCTGTGAGCCATATAAACAGAAGAAAGATACTAGTTAACATGTTTACAGAAACATGGCATATAAAATATATAAAATATTTCTGACATATCTAAATAATACTCTCTGTAAGAAGCTGCCTCTAGCTAAGTTCAGCAAAACAATAAAAGTAGTGTTTAATCCTGCTGAAACTTACATACAAAAAATTAATAATTTGCATTCTCTGCACAAAAGACTTTTTTCCCCAGCCTATGTAAAGAAAAATGATTCTACTACAAGAAAGTAACTTCTAGCACCTCCTAATATCAGGTTTCAAAAAACATATATATTTTTTAAAGAAAACTTAGCTGTAAAGGAAATCCTAAAAAGACTAAATTCTCTCATTTGGGTGTGACTGAGTACTATTTATCTTATTTTGAATTGAAAATATGCTTTTTTATTCTCTAAAATAATTTAACCAATAAACTGTGTATATTAAAGACTATTTCCATGTTCTGATCTATTTTAGTTATTAGATCTTTTCAGATTTCACAAGCTAAAGTTAGTTTAAATCCCATCTGTACTTCAGGTAAATTAAAACTCCTTAGGAAAACATCAGGGACTGCTGGTGTTTGTAATTCAGTAGGTGACATTTTTCTTTTTGCCATTACTAGAGAAATTCTAGAGCATGACATTAAAAGGAAACATGCTATTGAATGCAATTTGTTATTCTTACAAGATGTGAATAACTGAGGGCTCGGCCACTTACAGTCATTGAAGATTCCATAACTGTGCTTTGGGAAGAACGACCTCCTGGTCATATTTCATTTTCTCTGCTTACTTTCTGGAAACAAACTTTCTTCCTAGTCTGCCAACAGGTTTTCTCCAAGCTATTGGAAGATCTGCTGTGCTCCGTTGCAGTGATGGGGGAAGATTTTCAAGTCACAAAGGCTCCAAGATCTCATGGATCCCAGGGAGGTATGCATAATACACTTAGACCACAGTTGGCAGGATGTAGGCTTCACCCCAGATAAAATTAGGAAGCTTGGAGCCAGGAAAGACTGTAGAAATGTCTGAGCTGCATACATCTATTCTAGAGGACTCAAGGCACTGAGGATTTTAAGGAACCCTTAACTCATAAATTATCAGGAAGGATGACACAGTTTTATGTGTTAAAATATTTTTACCTCCTCATTCTGTATTGCAGCCTGTTGTAACCTGACACATAGACAATGTACAGGTTCTTACCCTATCTCTGCTACAAAGAAGTTTTGCTTTTTCCCTCTAATATTTCAACACATTTAGCATCAAACATTTCTTCCTAGGTGGTTTCATGTAGGCAATGTTTATTTCAAACATTGTCACTATTTTGCAATCAGAGATAATTTTTTTCCCTCAAAGAATAATTTGTTTCTTGACTGTTTCATAAAGTATGACTACCAGTACTGGTTTTGCATTTATAATATTGATTTATTTAAAAAATACATTTCTGTCATAATTTCAAAAAAATCAGTCATTTTGTTCTTTATATAACACATAAACTCATAGTTTCTAAATATATTACTTCATTCAGTTTGTGCCATTGTCTCATTTGAAAATGTTCCAAAAATCTCGCAAGATTTAAAATTTTGCATTAAATTGGGTAAAAAACCAACCAAACAACCCCAAACAACAGCAACAAGACAAGGTCTGAGTGATAGATCTTATTCTGTTACTTCGTAAGCATGTAGTGATACAGACCAGAGAGGAGTAAGACTCTGTAGAATCTTAATAAATAATAGGATTCCCTTCAACCATCAGTAAATCAAACATATTACCACAGGAAATAAAGTGGGGACTTCCAGGCATTAAAATACTTCTCAATACTGAGTTTAACAATAAGAGTTGTTATTTTTCAGACTTGAGATTTTTGTTTTCTCACTCATGGAACATCAGGCCACACACTTTAATTTCAATGAATATTTGAGTTATCTCAGTTGCTTCTTTTTATTTAGTGTATTTTTAACAAAGTGAGTCTCTGGTTGTTTCATTCTTTGAATGTAGGAGCCTAGGCTTGTTAATTATTGAAAAGATATGCAAGTCACTACCAATTTAACTTTTTCCTAAAAATGACATATTCTATTGGTCAAACACAATAACAACATCTTAATAACTTTATAAAGAAAAAAAGATCAACAGTGCAATATGTGTCTGTTTTAGGAATGCAGATAATGCTGATGTCAGAGCCAAAGCTAAGATAAAAGTACCACCACATATCTGAACCCCTGTGCATGCCAAACAAACTCACTGTCTACCCCTATTCACAAATCTTCATCTATTCCTCTAGGTTATTTTTCAAACTGAAATATCTTCTGCTAGAGTCACCGTATTTTGGAAAAAAACAAGATTTGAAGATTTTATACAATGAATCTTTATGCAAGATCATTTTGTTGTTTTGCAAGAAGTTTTGCTATGTGATTATCCTACTTTAATTCAAATTCTTATTTGGCTCAAATTTAAGGTTGTGATTGAAGCATTGACTGAATCTCAAGCTGATATAAAATAGCACGCCTTTCATATTAGCTGGGCTGTTATCTGTTTTAAAATGCCCTTTTTTCTTCGTGTGAATGTCAGAGGTTTTTAATTTACAGCTCATTTATGAGATAATGAAGCTCCTGGTATGATGTTAAGAAAAATTTATAAGCTTGTGTGTTATGAAAATGGTTTCAAATTAATTTTTTAAAGATTTGTAAAATATAACTTTTAGTGGTGTTCTCAATATCTATAATGATGCTGAAGGATCGTATCCATTATTCCATATTTGAACAAAATTCTGCTACAAAGGGTAGCAAATAAACACTGCAGAGTTATGATTGTGAATAACTGAAGGCTACAGTCATCCACTAAGCATTGCTGGTAATTCTTTTCTGAAGACATGCAAATAATCTTCCAATACAGAATTCCTATCCACAGCTCTTTCCATCTGATTGTCTGCCCAATATGCAATAGAAATATTCCCATTAGTCTTTAGGATATATCTGGTCGGAGATTTTTTTGCCATGAATTATTCTTTTGGTTTCACCTTATTCCCACTACCACAAAATTCTTCTACAATGATCTCCCAACTATATCTTTAAGTTCTACAGAACCACCCACACTGAGCAAAGTTTCACTACACCATACCTTCTGTGCTTTTCTCACTGTGCTATTTTTGACTACATATTTTAGCATTTCACAGAGATATAAATCTTCAAACCCATAGTGCAATCATCACCCTCACAAACTTTCTGATTTACAGTTTTTACTATTGAAGTGAATGAAAACTCAATCCAAAAGAGAAGTAGATGTGCCTCTTTTTCCTAAAATATGTCCTGAAGCATTCCTTTTCACCTGCTTTCAATGAAATTAAATATTCTTCAGCATACTGTGCCTAGAATGTGAAATAATATCCAGGTGTAGATTGCCTCAGACATCTAACAAGAAAGGTAAGATGCAAGGTACGTGATTTAATTAGCTGAAGTTTTATTCAATTCATATGGAGACTATGCCATGGTAAATTCTACAGTACTAGTCTGTTTGATGAGAGACCTTGTTAAAATCCTTTTGAGAATCCAGGTAGGCTCCTTTGTTGTCATCCACAGAAGTTTGCTGAGAGCTTGCTGAGAGCTTTCTCGTGTTTTTCAGTTTTTCCAGAGAGGCTTTTGCCACTTACTCAGATATCACCATTCACCTCTCATTAAGAAGCAGGAATAGCAAATGATTTTGAATATCTGAGATAATCACTTTCAGAAGGTAATTATAAACTTGTCTGTTTCCTGTGGTCTACATGTCTTCTGACTCTGGCCAGGGGCTCCATTCCAATATGCTATAGGGATGTGACTGTAGTGCACAAAGGCACACTTCATAGTCAAGAATGCAGAGAATGGCTTTTCATTGTATTTCACTTTAATTTCTGAAACACCATTCATTTCATACGGACAGTGACTGGAAAGTCAACATGCTTTGCCAATTATTTTTTTCCTTACTTTTTCTTATTTTAGGAGTCTCCAGATTTTATTCCAGAATAATCTTTGCAACTAGAAAACAGAGTTCCCTGTTTCCTTACGGTTTAAATAAGTGAAACACATTTTACAGAAAAATTATACAAATGAGTCTTTGAAAAAAGTCTTTATTAAGACACAGACCTTTTTCACTACCCGTCTTTACTGCATATCACTTTTATATCTGAATTCAGATTGCATTCTTTTTGCAATAAAAGCAATATTGAATGGAACAGAAATTTTTGTGGTCCTCCTCTGGCCCTACTCCAAGAGATCCATGTCTTTCCTGTGCTGGATGCAGTACTCAAGGTGAGGGTCTCATGAGAGCAGAGTAGAGGAGCAGAATCACTTCCTTTTACCTTCTGGCCATGCTTCTTTTTATGCAATCCAGGATACAGTTGGCTTTCTGTACCGCAAGCACACGTTGTCAGCTCATGTTCAATTTTTCATCCACCAGTGTCACCAAGTGCTTTTCCATAAGGCTGCTCTTAATCCACTCATTGCGCAGTCTGTACTGGTCTTGCTGAACTTCATGAGGTCTGCATAGGCCCACTCCTAAAGACTGTCAAGGTCTCCCTGGATGGCACCCTTTCCCTCTAGCATATTAATTGCTTTTAATCATCTGTAAACTTGCTGAGGGCACGTTCAATCTCACTCTGTATGTCACTGGTTAAGATATTAGTCCGATAGAATTGGTCCAAGAATGGACCCTTGAGGGACACCACTCACTGCTCATTTGTCCTTGAACATCAAGCCATTGACAAAGAGACTCTTGGGACATGGTCATTTAGCTAATCCATTATCTATCTAACAGTCTGTCCATCAAACCTGTCTCTATCCAATTTAGTGTCCAGGACATTGTGACGTATCGAAGGCCTTACATAAGTCCACATATCAACAGCTCTTCCCTTGTCTGCTGATAAAGTCACTCCATCCTTCCATAAGGGGTGGTCAGGCATGATTTGCCCTTGGTGAAGCCATGTTGGTTGTCTATATTGACCTCTCTGTCTTTCATATATTTTGTCTTCCAGGACAATCTTCTCTGTGATATCACCGAGTTGACTGGTTGGTAGTTCCCAGGGTCCTTTTTATTATGTTTTTTTAAAAATGGGTACAATATTCCCTTTTATCTAGTCACCAGGGATTTCACCTGACTGCCAGGACTTTTCAAATGTGATGGAAAGTGACTTAGCAACTATATCAGCCAACTTCCTCAGCACCCAGAGTTGTATCTTGGGTTCCTCAGGCCATCTTAGACAGGATCTTCTCTTATGATGGGAGTGATTTCTTTGCTTTAGTCCCTGCCTTGAGGTGAAACTTAATTAGGGTGAGTTATCAAGCAAAAGGTATACCAAAAAAAGCAGTCACAAAAATACAAGTTCAAAGAATTACACAAGGGAAAAAGACTTGGAGCATCCTCTCTTTTATTAATCCCCACTTCAATAATGATAACAATAGCAATAACATTTACAGTAAAAAAAATAAAGTAGTTTGCATACTATTTATTATAATAAGATAAGCTTTGTACAAAAAGAAATGACGATAAGGCATCACTAACAGCACTTTTATTTTTACTGCAGGTATCTTACTGAAAGCACATTTTTTAAAAATGTTGCAGAAATTCTAGTTATGTGTAATGAAAGAGAAAGTAAAAATCAACAAAATTTAAAGGTTGACAAACTGAGTTGGAGACAGGGATAAACTTTATAGACATATGGATAAATTTTTGTGCAATACTGATCTAAGGCAGATAACTAGGTAGTAAATTCAATTCAATATAATATTTTATTAAGTGTCTTAGAATTATCAGCTTTACCTAGGTAGAAGCAGAAACTAAATGAAAACTTATAAAACAATTCTATAATTCTTGCCTGAACAATACAAAAGGCTAATGAAACAAAAAAATGAGTCATCCTATTATGATTAATCAGAATTTAGAACTGTTACAGACTCTGCATCTATGAAATGTTTGACAGCAACAGCATATTGACAAAATTACTTGATCAATGCTTCAAGGGAAAAATTAAAACCATCCTTTGATCTGATACAAACAAATATCAATGGAAGGTGTTTTTAAACATAAATCAAAAATAGAAGTGTGCAATACTTACCACGGGCCTTCTCCATTGCTTCCTTTCATCCTCTCTGTTGCTTCCCTGGGTAGCCCATTTGCAGCTGATAAACATTTGATGTAGAGACAACACAGAAAGAGGAAAACAGAATAAGAACTGCCACTGGGACTGTGTCTAGCTCAGAAAAATTGGATAGGATGTGTAACCTACCTCTCCAGCCATCTTCTCACATACATTGTAAGAAAAGCTGAGGCAATAATATACATGTTCAGCCATAGCAGCCATTGTTGCATGTTCCTAAATATCACATAACTTAGCACTCTGGTTGTTATACTGTATGCTAGATTTATTTAGCAGGCAGAAGCACTTCTGTAAGTTTAAAGGCAACAGAGATGAAAACCAGGAGTGAGATCCCAGCTTTTCTTAACTTAGTGGGAATTTCACCACTGACTTCCAAAAGAGACAGGATTTCACCCCAGTTGCATAACCATCTTTATCAGTGCTTATGCAGGTGGTCAGTACATGTAAGATTGCACTGAAAACAGAAAGAAAACAAACCTTAGTATATTGAATGTTACTTTACAAATTGTGCAGACATTCAAATCTATTGTGAGATACCTCTAAGTATCCATGAGAGATCTTTTTTCAATTAGCATATTGTCTTCTATTAGCAAGGAAAAAATGAATATATTTTTGAGGGTTTTGATTAAAGAAATCTGGAAAGCAGTTTTTGAAAAACAGGAATCTGACACTGGTCCAGTTCACAGTGAGCAGCCATATGAATTAACAAACATCACCAATGGAGAAACAAATTACTAGTCACAATTATTTTTTGGAAGAAAAACAAAATAAAAGTGGAGCCATATGGACTTGCCTAATGAGAAATTATGGTGTATAATATGCTTCTCTGATTATCTGTGGCTTATGTGACCACTTTTTAAAAAATCTAATGAATAAAAAAGAATATATATATATATAACACTCTCACCATCTGCATTAAACACCACACACCAGAAGTAACACTCCAAGCCTTCACAGAAGTTGGACCTCCTATGTAGCAGAGGTTTCGTGATTATCTATTATCTAGTATTCCACCAAATATAGAAAAAGAATGGAAAGGTATATAAGGAATTTTTTGCTTTATGCAGGCTACGTAGTGTGTGGCAGGGAAAATCATCCTTTCATATTTTCAGTCCTATATTCTCACAGTTGTTTCTAAGCCATGGTTTGAAATAAGCATGCTTTAAACAAGACTGGTAATGTTTATGTTATCCTGCCATCACAGGGTGTCCATGCACAGTATTTATGATCATAACAAAGACATCTTCAGCAATTCTCATTTTTAGCTTTTGCCTAGGCAGCAGTAATAAGGCAGTCTATAGTGCTGCCTCACTGGCTGTGACCAAACTTGCCTGTAAAATCTCTGGAGGCAGTGACAGATTTTAAGAACAAGTGGCAATCCACATATGAGTATATGCTATAAAAGACCACTTATTACTGATTGCTGTTTCAAAAAGGTGTCCATGGATATTTGTTTAAGTTAACAGACAAAATTATATCCATCAATATTAGCAATCCTTTTGAATTGCTTTAACTAGGCACTTGAATTCTGTTAACACAGCTCTGAATGAGAAGCAAGTGTTTAATGCTTTGATTTTTAGCCTCATGTGATGCAAATATAGGTGGTTCTCTCAACTGAAGATTAAGTCTACAGATCAGAGGAAAATGGAAGTCCTATTCAAAGGTCGTGGAACTAACTTGCTAAATGCAGAAATCAGTTCCCAGCTTTGATTTCCTCTATGACTTTAAGCAAGTCTTTCAGGTGAAGTAGTACAAAAAGGATTTAAATACATAAAAAGAGTAAGGCCACTAATCTCTTTGTAGATTTGAGTAAATCAGTAAGGTAGCTGTGTTCTGTGTCTCTACCTCACAGAAGTAGCTGTGTATGATTAAACAGTATATGAGAGAATTACAGGCTTACATACATCGATTGGAAACACAAAAACCTGCAAGAGATAATGAGAGATTGAGCTACTCCTTCCTCTAACTTTGCTTAGCCTGTTTTCATTGTAAAGCACCTGCACACATTTTGTTCATGCTACAGCCTACGATGGAAATTTTGAGCCAATCGCAACAGCTGCAATAGCGCAAGAGCTATTTCAGACAATTTTTCTTATGACAAAATGTAACTTTTTGAAACCCTGAGATCTCATTCTTATTAAAACAGGCAATTTAAAATTACTTTATCTAACTCTCTTATGAGATGCTATTTAGTCAACAGCTACTTGAATTGTGATAAAACTGAGTGTAAAAGAAAGGCTATACAGGAGCATAGACGAGTATGTCTCAGTCTTCTTAGCTCTGCCAACATTATGGAGAACAATTTTATTTCGAAAACTCACTGGTTGTTTCCAAAAAGACAACAAAGCAAGGTTCTACTAAGTAGTATGAGTAAAAGTGGAAAAATCTACATGCGAATTGATAACATATTCAGTGGGAAAAACGGGAAACATAATGGTGTTCCCAAAATGCACCAAACATGCAATTAACATAAGAAGCTATACAAAACAAAATGACATAGATATATGTCGCAACCTGCTGGGAAGTGAA
>VZRE01003726.1:0-14669 GCA_013396775.1 Cephalopterus ornatus | reverse complement strand
AGAGAGAATATATTTTATATATATATAGTATATCTCCTTTCCCAGGTGCTGTGGAAATCATGGAACATCACATCCAAGTGAAAAGAAAACACACATCCCTGTTGTTCATGTTCCTCCAGGAATCCCAAGTGAGCTCCAGAGGGAAGATCCAAGTGCACATAAAGGATGGTTTCCTTCCCAAAGCTCTGCAGAATATATATATATATATGTGTGTGTGTGTATATGTATATATATGTGTATGTATATATATGTATAGAATATATAGAGAATATATATAAAATATATTCCGTAATAATATATAGAATATATAGATAGAAAATATATATCAAATACATATAATACAATAATTTATATAAGATATATATAATCTATAATATAGATAGAGAATATATTTCATATATATATATATAATAAATATTTCCTTCTCAAGCTTCTGCTGAGTATTTCTTGACTATCATGAAACATCCCATTGAAGTGAAAGGAAAACAAACATTCCCGTTGTTCCCATTGTTCCTGCAGGAATCCCAGGAAGATCCAAGTGAACACAGCTGACACCTCCCTGTGCAGGGTTTAGCACAAAGCTCTAATAAGCAGATTCTGCCCTATTTTTGCCCCATTTTGCAGACACTCAGCTGGTATTTGATTCCTCCTGTCCTAAGCATATTTTTTTTTATGAGGAACTAACCAGGAAAAATCAAAATGAGGGCAAACACAGGCTTTTAATAACAGAATGAATGGTTTTGGTCAATGGCAGTGTTTAATATTTATTAAAGGTGAGAAGAAAGAATATTTCCATGTCCTGCTAACCTGTGGTTTTAATGCTTTTGATGGTTTACAAACAGCTGCTCTTTAACACAAGCAATTGCCTGCATTATTTCATTAAGAAAACAAAATAAATATATATATATACACACACGCACTTTCTTCAATGATCCAGAGTTATTTCAGTTATTTCTTTCCCAGTTATTTGCATTTGAAAGATGTGACTGAATTAATTTCAGACAAAATGTAAATACGGCACCTGGATCCCGATCAAGAGAACAAACTGTCTCTGGGATGTTTTTCCGTCACTGAAGTGAAATCTCCAGGAGGACAAGCCCTGGTGGGCCCCAACCTCCTCTTCCCATTCCAGCCCTTCCTTAGGAATGGGAGGGAAAGGTTTGATTCCCTCATTTTTCTGGGTAAAAGGTTCAATCCCCACATTTTTCTTCATAAAGGTTCCATCCCCTCATTTTTCTGGATAAAAGGTTCAATCCCCACATTTTTTCTCGATAAAAAGTTCGATCCCCACACTTTTCTCCATAAAGGTTCCACCCCCTCATTTTCCTGGACAAAAGGTTCCATCCCCTCATTTTTCTGGATAAAAGGTTCAATCCCCGCATTTTTTTTCTGGATAAAAGGTTCAATCCCCACATTTTTTCTCGATAAANCTGGATAAAAGGTTTGATCCCCTCATTTTTCTGGATAAAAGGTTTGATCCCCTCATTTTTCTGGATAAAAGGTTCAATCCCCCCATTTTTTTCTGGATAAAAGGTTTGATCCCCACACTCTTCTCCATAAAGGTTCCATCCCCTAATTTTTCTGGATAAAAGGTTCGATCCCCTCATTTTTCTGGATAAACGGTTTGAGCCCCATGTTTTTCTGGATAAAGGTTTGATCCCCTCATTTTTCTGGATAAAAGGTTCAATCCCCCCATTTTTTCTGGATAAAAGGTTCGATCCCCACACTCTTCTCCATAAAGGTTCCATCCCCTAATTTTTCTGGATAAAAGCTTCGATCCCCACACTTTTCTCCATAAAAAGGTTCCATCCCCTCATTTTTCTGGGAATTTTGCTGTCGCACATCCAAGGCGAGGCTGAACGTGGAAAAATGTTCATCTGATGAGGAGCAGTTAAAACAGGTTTCTCAAACCCCACATTCTCCTCCTTGTGTGCTTGCTTTAGTTGACAAAAATGGGAACACTCTGTAGGAAGTTGACTGTGGAAGCAAAGTTTCAATATCCCTGTTTTCTGCAGGATAACAGTTTAATGCATTCAGTCCTTGCCTTGTTATTCCAGGTTTTGCCCCCTCTGGCCAGGCAATGGTTAAAACCCTTCGATCAGTGCAAAAACCTCAGAGTTTGCAATTTTTTGATGTCAATCAATCCCTCCCCCCTTCCCTTTCCAGGGTCTGTCTTTGAAGCTGGACTTGTGCTCATTAAATGGGACTGACTTTGGAAAAGCCAAGATAAATAGATATTAAAAAAAATTAAATTAAATTAAATAACCCCCCAAAATCTTTGAGCTGATGCTTTAAAAACACAGCCCATCTACAGGGCTGAGCATCCTTCCTTTTGCTGGAGGGAGGAGGAACTTCCATGGATTTCTGGACTTGTTTTTCTGAGCTGGAGATCTCTTGAAACGCCACAGCTTTTGAACCTTTCTTCTCCCAGCCCCGTGGTCTCCACGCCCAACCACGTGCAGGAGGGGGCCAAGGGGGAAGCTCCCAAAATTCCAAGAGTGGAGACAACTTTCCATGAGCCATCCCCTCCCTCTCCCACTGCCCTCCCTGCTCCCTCACTGCTGAGGGAAGGATTCCCTCTGCTGACTGTACCAAGCAACTCTTTAGCGATGCAACAAAGGATAATCGTTATTTTGGGGTTAATAAAGAATCGTTTCTGCTGTAAAATCACCGATATTTTTTAGGGATGAAGTTTTCTGGGTGAGTTTTTCTCCACTGGAAAGTCCTGTGGGTTTGCACCCAACTATCAGTGGAGTTGTGTGGAGAAAGATCTTCCTCCAGGCTCTCTTTGGTGGGTGCAAAAAGCCTGGGTATTCATTTTTAAGCAAATAAAGCACCACATGTGCTCTGCATTCTCTGGCTCCGGAGCACTCTCAGTGCTCAGAGGAGTTCCAGCTCAGCAACAAATTTTACTCGTCAAAATTTTTATTCATTAAAATTTCCCTGATTTGCTCTCGCAGACCCAATGGTTCGTTGCTCGGTTGTTATCTCTGTCCATTTATTAATTTCCAGAATGCTGATGTTACAAACCAGCTGACCTCTGGCACAAAGCACTGCTGAAAACTGCTTTGGATAGAGGGTGTTTTTCATTGCTGCTTTTCGGGAAGATTCCCCAGGTTTATTTCTCCCCCACCCAAACGTTAAGGACAAAAGGGATGCTCCTGTGTGGGGCTGTAACTGGGAGAGCAGGAGGCAGCAGAGCAGAGCTGGGGCTGGATGTTGCTTTTCAGCTCATTGGCAGATGGAGCTGGGCCTGTTAAAGATTAATTTGAGCTCAAATGAAATTATTTGATCTATAAAACTGTGTTGGTAACGTTGTGTTTGGTCCCCTCTGTGGAAAAGACCGACCATTCCCGCAGGAACAGCTCCGGCAGGAACAAAACAATGCAATTTTCCGTGGCAGTTGTGTTTTCTGAGGGCTCATATTGGGATAAATCTTTGGGTAGAACATCCCTATTTTTTATGGCATTCTGGACCAGTTCAGGCTGAGTTATTGCACAGATAATTCAGATTCAGCTCCAGATTGGGGATCCAGCTCCAGAGCTGGGGGCACAGTCCAGCTTTTGTCCAACAATAAAGCAGGAAATTCAAATTTCCACTTAATTTCCTAAGACACTCATCACTTCTTAACATGCCCTTGTAAACCCACACATCCCCCTCGAGTTAATTCTGAAATGCTGAAATAACCCCAGGTAGCCCCATCTCTCTCAACTCTTATTTTAAATTGGTTTTCTTCCCATCCCCAAGTCCTTAAATTCCATCTGTATAATTTCATGCTGCTGGAAAATGCTACCAAAAATAAAAGTTGAATTAAACTTGACTTCTATATGCAAGCCACAGCATGGTTCCACACATCAGTGAGGACATAACCTCACCCATTGTCCTCCAAACAGCATTTGGGGATGAAATATGTGCCACACACAGTTAACCTTAAACCTCCAGGCCTTGGCCAGTCAGATGTTGAGAAGGGTAATTCCTAATTAAGTTATTTTTTAAACCATGTGACACTAATTGTTATAAAATGGAAATCTATTTTTAATGACTCTAAGGTCTCCTTTCCTATTAGTGGAACAGCAAAGCATTGCCAACCTGTTTTATGGGAAGGGCTGGGATATGGGCACCTCTGCTGACTGGGGAATGGGGGGACCCCCTGTCTACAGCCTTGTTTGGGTGGATATTCCGCTTTGGGACAAGCCTTTGAGATTCTGCTGTTCACAGAATCCCAGGATCACTCCCAGGAGGTTGGGAAATACCCCCAAGGTCGCAGAGTCCCCCTGTGCCCCATGCCCACCGTGTCCCCAGCCCAGAGCACTGAGTGCCACGGCCAGGCCTTCCTTGGGCACCTCCAGGGCTGGGGACTCCAAACCTCCCTGGGCAGCCCCTGCCAAGGCCTGAGCACCCTTTCCATGAGGAAATTCCTCCTGATGCCCAACCTGAGCCTCCCCTGGCATCGCTTGAGGCCGTTCCCTCTGCNTCCTGTCCCTTGTTCCCTGGGAGCAGAGCCCGCCCCCCCCCCGGCTCCCCGCTCCTGTCAGCGTTGCCCCCGTAGAACCTTCTCTCTGTCCTACCTGTCACTGTGACTTCACATGCCACTCCAACACACACCCTGGGGACAGGCAGAGCAGGAATTCTTCCTGGAAAGGGTGGTCAGGCCCTGGCAGGGGCTGCCCAGGGAGGTTTGGAGTGCCCATCCCTGGAGGTGCCCAAGGAAGGCCTGGCCGTGGCACTCAGTGCTCTGGGCTGGGGACACGGTGGGCATCGGGCACAGGGGGGACTCAATGATCTTGGGGGTCTTTCCCAACCTCAACGATCCTGGGATTCAGTGAGCACAGGGTATAAATCCACTACAACCTCGATTTTGCCATTTCTGGAGCAAATTCCAGCATAGACAACCCCGACACCCCAACACTCCTTGGAGCTTTGCTGTTCAAATGCTGAGGGGTTTGCCCTGCTCGTAAAACCAACCCAAATGAAGTCCCCACCCCCTGTGCCATCCAACCTCGGTGTTCAATTAAAATTCCATCATCTCCAAGGCATTTGGGGCTGTGTGTCAATGCCTGTACACACACTAGTACTGTAATGACACACTAATCAACTCTCAGTTGCATCCTGTTCAGTCCCAGCTGCTCCAAGTGAGGTGCAACTTTCATCAGAGCTAATTATTTCATATTAATCTCCATCCTTTAGCCCATACAGCTTTATAATATGCAGATAATGAGGGTTCTCTTGTTGATGCCACAAACAAATGAGTTGAAGCTCCTCTGCAGCTTGGCCAGAGGAGACACAGAGTGAGTGACTGAGACAGGGCTCCTGCAGAGAGACACGAGCAATTTAATTGTGATTGGGTTTTATAATTGGATTTCATTTTAATGGCTCATGCTGCTCCCAAAAGGCTCTTGGGGCAGGAAGTGCTTTATAAATAACATTTATTAATTGTTGTAACCTCTGCTTGTTCCATGATGGCTGGAAAGGGGTTCTCTACCCCACTTCCTGCCACCCAGAAGGACCAACTTAAAATCGTCTTCCTGAGCTCTGCTCACTCCCACGAAGGGGGAGAAGGCATCACTTCTCTCCCTGGATTTGCAGTGGGCATCAAATGTCAGACTCTTCCCATCCCGGACTCCCATTTCTGGCACCCCAGGCTAAGGAATTCTCCCAGCGAGTTTGCAGCAGCAGTTCCTCTGAAGTCAAACAGCCACTTGAGGGATCCTGTGGCACTTTGGATGATTAGTCATGAGGCTTTAGGCTGAAAGCTTTAATCCACTTGCCTTTAAAGTTGATGGGAGCTCTGGCCCTGGATGTGTTTGGGTGCATATTGCTGATGGCAGCTCCAGTGGAGGTTGCAAACCCTCAGAAATTCCCATTTTCCATGAACTCTGAACATTTTCTGCACCTTTCATCTTTTGGACTGAATTTTTCATGCTTGGGCTCTGCCAGGAGATTGTTTTTAATGGATGATTTGAACACAATCCCTGCAGCCACCCGAGTTCAGGGACAGTTAGACACACAAAGGATCTTCTTCACCGAAATAAGGAAAAGGCTTTGTGATAGAAGTGAATCCATTTCAAATCAATCTTTTACAGGCAAGAAAGTGGTTTATTTCAGTGGAGCCAGAACGTGGCGGAGCACAGACAAACTCACATGTCCTGGTTCCAATGTGTGGGACATTATTTACTGTGTAAAGAAATCCTGGTGACAGCATCAAACACACATCCAGCTGTGCTTCACACCTGGATCGCTCAGTAGGTTGGAGCCAGATCCATGGACAGAAGGAAAAGGAGTCCCACAGCTGCTTCTTGGGATTAGAAATGTACTGAGTGCCTTTGAAAAATGCAGACATAGAAACAGGATGAAATTTGATAAAGTCCAGACATTCCAGAGGCTGAGAACTGGAATTTCTACTCTAAATCAGGAGGGAAATCCCAGAGTGGGCTCAGCAATCCAAGGGGTCCCTGAGATACTGTTTTGGAAGTGGCCACATGAGTGAATCTTTGGTTTCCTGAGAGCTTCAGAATGAGGTGAAGCTCTAAAATTCAACTTCTGGGCCCCTCACTCCAAGAAAGACGTTAAGGGATTGGAGGTGTCTTGGGAAGGGGCAAGAGCAGCAGGAGCAGCTGAGGGAGCTGGAGGGGCTCAGCCTGGAGAAAAGGAGGCTCAGGGGGGACCTTCTGGCTCTGCAACTCCCTGACAGGAGGGGGGAGCCGGGGGGGGGTCGGGCTCTGCTCCCGGGGAACAAGGGACAGGAGGAGAGGGAACTGCCTCAGGCTGTGCCAGGGGAGGTTTAATTTGGATATTATGGAAAAATTCTTCCTGGGAAGGGCTGTCAAGCATTGGAAGGGGCTGCCCAGGGAGGTTTGGAGTCCCCATCTTTGGAAGTGTTGACAAAACACGTGGATGTGACCTTAATGGTTCTCTGCTCCAAAAGCTGGTGTGATCCGAGGATGGATGAGGGAATAGATGCGTGAGAGTGAAAAACACAGGGATGGGATGCCATGGCCAGAGCTCCTGGATTTTTGAGGGGTTTCCCAGTCTGAGAGGGATAAATGGATGTGCAGGATTGCTGGACTGACCAGAGGAGCTTGGACAGTTTTCCTCAGGCACATTTTCCTCATGCACCCCCTTGGAAATGTTTCCCCAAGCAATGGATCTGGTCATTTTTAAAGGAGAAAGGTGTTCAACTCTCTGAAAAAACCTGGCTGTGAACTCCTAAAAATCATCATTATTAAGAAAAAAGGACCTTTTCCCACCAAAACCAGAGTCAGACAGGAGCTGTCACACCGACAGTCTGACATCTGGTCTCGAGGAGGAAACTCTTGTAAGGTCCATCCCAGCCAGGAAAAACATCTGGCTGCTCTTTTTTTGGCACCCACAGCCACAGAGAGGTTTATTCTTGGCGATTAACTCTGGCTGGGGACACAACTGGGTGGCACCAACCTGGTACCTGCTGCACAGGTGGGGAAAGGAAGAGCCCAGGTGATAAATGGGATAAATGGCTCTTCAACAGCAACTCAGCAGCAATGCTGGCAGCACAAGTGCTCATCTCTGCCCTGTCCTGATCAGAGAGGCCAGTTAGGGAACAGTGGGATTTGTTCCTGAAAATTCCAGTGTTTCTAAACTAACTCCCACTCCCAGGGCCATCCAGAGCTGCAGCATCAGGATTTCCAGGGAAAACGCCATTCCCGTGTTTGAGCTCAGAACTGTCAGCTCGTTGCAGTTACAGGGAACAGCTTCTCCTGGTGGTGTCCCAGTTCCGTGTTTGGGATCCGAGAAATATATAAATATTCCAGAGGTGTTTAAAATGAGAAAATCGGGGCCAAACTGAACAAGGTAATTAAGGTGCAATGATGTGTTAGACACAAATCATGTCAGCTGCTTTCTGACCCCCACAACTCACCAGAATTGCAAAATTCAGGCAAAACAAGCTGAGGTAAAACCACGTTTTGAAGTCAACAAAGCTTTATCAGCTCCCAGCTCCTGGAGCTGCTGCACCAGTGACTCCCTCTGTCTGCTGTGTAAGAAGAGAAGTGTCTTTAAACACAAAATAATGAATTGTTAGTTGTGAATCATCTCTGAATTATTTCTCTGAATGCTTGAAAGTCCTGGAGAGAAAAACCAGATCCCTGTCAGTGCACAACGAGATTTTAAACGGGGTGAAAAATGGAATCATAGAAAGGTTTGGGTTGGAAGGGACCTTTAAAGGTCAGCTGGTCCAAGTCTCTGCAGTGATCTTGGAGATCTTTTCCAGCCATTTCTGTGATTCTATAATTCTGTGATTCTATAATCCTATGATTCAATGATTCTATTAATTCTGTAGTTCTATGATTCTGTGACTCCATAATTCTATGATTTTATGATTCTATAATTCTATTAATTCTATGATTCTATTAATTCTATAATTCAATGATACTATTAACTCTATAGTTCTACGATTCTATGATTCTATAACTCTGTGATTCTATGTCTATGATTCCACAATTCTATGATTCTATTAATTCCATGATTTTATGATTCTATGATTCTATTAATTCTATGATTCTGTAACTCTGTGATTCTATTAATTCTATTATTCTCTAATTCTACGATTCTATTAATTCTATTATTCTGTAACTCTATGATTCTAGGAGCAGGGACATCTTCCACTAGACCAGGTTATGTAGCCAAGAATAACTGAGATACCTCCAGCTGGATCTGGCTGGGAGAAGCAGTAGATGATAAAAATAAGGTCCTAATCCATCCCTGGTGACTCTGGAGGTCCACGAGCAGAGCAACACTGGATCTGGAGGAGTTTCTCCTGCAGAAGATCCTCCAACACACATGTTAAAGCAACATCTCATGGAGCGCGTCCCACAAATCCCGTTCCCAGCCGGAATTCCCATCACTTTATTAGTGTCACAAGTTATTAAAAGGACATTTCACAAACAGTTGTCTCCGAGTGGAAGCAGTGAGAGGTAACCATGGCTATTTGATAATGTCATGGCAACAAAGGAGCATCACCTTGGCAACGCACCAGCCTTATTTACCCGGGCGCGTGTCACAGCATATTAAAGTCATTTATATCTCAATGACTTCTGATGGCATCTCCTAATCCTCTCGGCTCCCCCAGCAGCCCCACAACAGGGCTGGAATAGTAATGGGACGCGTGGAATAGTAATCAAAGGCGTTGGGTGGTGTCATTTTGCTCACAAATAAAAGGCATTTCCATTTCTGTCGGGTTTCGGACCTGCTCCGAACTAATAACTCGCACGTGCCTGGGATAATGAAAGCATCGGCTGCAAACAGCTCTGATGGAAAGCCTGGAGGTGGAAATTAAATGTAGGAATTAAAATGGGGTAGCACATGGCTCTGCCTGGGAATCAGGAAGGGAGAAATCAGGAGATGTTCCTTGTAGTCGGGATGTCAGAGGTGCCAAGTTGGGCATCACCTTATAGAATCATGGGATGCTTTGGGGTGGAAGGGACCTTAAAGCTCATCTCATCCTCACCCCCTGCCATGAGCAGGGACACCTTCCACTAGCCCAGTTTGCTCCAACCTGGCCTTGGGCACTTCCAGGGATGGGGCAGCCACAGCTTCTCTGGGCAACCTGTGCCAGGGCCTCACAGGGAACAGTTTATCCCCAACATCCCACCTAACCCTGAACTCCTTCAGCTGAAGGCCATTTCCCCTTGTCCTGTCACTCCATGCCCTTGTGAAATGCATGGAGTCACCTGCCAAGCTGAGCTGCCCCAGCACCACCAGCTTTGTGTGACGGAGCTGATGAGATTCTCCTCGTTAATCAGGAGGCAGCATTTCTAATTGAGCCCATCAAAAGACCCCAATCATTTGATTCCTCACTGTCTGGATACCCTGGATCCATAAAAACTTACAAGGACAGCTGGAGCTCTTTTAAGCATCATTTAAGAACAAGACTAAGAGAAGAATAAGAGTGAGTTTGGCACAAACACCGTGCAGTGGGGGCAAGTCCTGGCAGCACTGAGAGCAGTCAGAGCATCTGAAGGTGGCTCATTTCAGAGCCACCTCAGTGTCCCCAGCACTGCAGGGCCATTGTCATTCCTGGGCCTCTGCAGCAGCTCAGGCAGCAGAGCAAAATGCATCTTAATGTGTGGCAAAGATGCTTTAGCAATTTAATGCAATTTCTTCACAAGCATGAGGGGCACCAGAAGCTTCTTACACAGGCCCTCGATTCCCTTTATCCCTCTGCATCTGCTGGAGTTTACTCAGAGAGGTCACCTTGAAGAATTGGTGTTTTGCAGACCTGCCTCTCTCTTCCCCACCCCCTTCTTTGGGGATTCAAGTAAACTGTGGGGAAAGAGGATCAAAGAGAAATACCCTTCCTTAATTGCATCGTCTTGGGGGGCAGCACGAGAGCAAAGTCCTGGAGTGTGGAGTGCGGGCTCTTGGCTCCCTCTGAGCTCCAGACAGAGAAAGAATCATGGAATCATGGTTGGAAAAGACCTCCAAGGTCATCAAAAGTCCAACTGTCACCCAAATACCACCATACCCACTAAATGCTGGTTGTTTAATGGGCATGGTGAAGCCACAAGTGGCCATGAAGAAGCCACAGGACACTTGTCCCACTTGCCCGTGTGGGATTGTCCTCCCACTTTGCCCCTGAATCACAGAATATCTTGAGCTGGACATGACCCATCATCCTGGCCCTGCACAGGACACCCCAAAAATCCCACCATGTGCAATTTTAGGGCTTCTTAGAACACACCGAGAACAAACCACGTTGTTGTAAGTGATCCACAGGAGACCTGCAAGCACCAGGCTCTGCACCCCAACAGAGAGGGATGGAAATCAACCGTGAGGGTGGGGGAGCAGGGAGACTCCCAAAAACCTTCTCAAGGATGCAGTGGGCTCTGTGGGATAAGAGCTGAAGGGTTTTGATGGGAGGAGTTGGTTCCTGTGCCAGATGGAAGGACAGAAATGTGGGGTGACCCCTGTGTCCCAGTGGTGCCCACCCTGGTGTAAGCTCAAGGAAAGTGCTTTGAATCCTTGTTTCCCTGTCAAATAAAAGCTCTTTGGGGCAAGAGCTGCCTGCTTCCGAATATTCCCAGAGAATCTGGCTCTTGAACACCCCCTGGGACTGGAGCAACCTGAGCTGAGGTGTTTCTGCAGCTACGGGACAACCCACAGTGTCACAGGCCTGCAGCAAACCCTCCTGTGCTTTGTGCTTTGGGGCTTCCCAGGAGGATCCAAATAGCGTGGGATGTGGGAATGGCTCTCTCCCAAGGGCTGGTGACTGTTTGCAGCCTCTTTATTTCATCTGGGAGGAAAGGATTGCTCAGGAGCCTGTGCTTGCTGGTGGGTCTGGCATTGGCTCCACGACTGAAAAACAGCTGAGTGCTCTGCAAGGAGGAGATAAAAAGCATTTTACAGAAGGGGAAAGTTCAGGATAACGGGCCCCTGTTCTGCTGGACAAAGTGCTGGGCTCTGCAGCTGCTGGGAAAAGCTAAAGGAAGAAACATAGAAGCATCTCAGTTGAAATATTCACCAGTGAGGGACTCAACGGCAAACTGGGGTTGCCACCCTCATTTCTGCCTCCTGCACCCCCAAAAGGGCCTGATGCCCGTTTTACTGGCGCTGAAAACCTCTGCCTTGCTACCCAGAGGATTCAAAGGCCTGATCTGAGCATCTCCCACGGCTCTGCCATTGTCTGGTTGTCAATAAGCAACAAAACACACTGCAAGGACACAGATATATGTGTTTCATGTGTCTGGGATTCATCTCCCCCGCTTCTGACACCTGCCTTGGGATGTGATCCATCCCTTTCTGGAGCTTCCTCCCTAATCAAGGAGCTGAGGGAGAGCAGCTCAGGTGATTCAGGTACTGATTTTTCTTAATTGAGGCATTTAAAATTCCCGTTCAGGTGGGAATGTTGCACCCCAAGTCCCCACAGCGCCCATCCCCTCTCAGGCTCCTCTGTGCAGACTCTCCCTCCTTCCGTGGAGATTCCACTTCTGTGTTTCCTGGGCTGAAATAAAAGGTCTCCCAGGCTGTAAATAGATGTTTTTGCAAACACATATTTTTCTCTTTGTGTCTCTGGAACAGAACATAATGCCAGGCAAGTTATTTACTCTTTACAGCAAGTCTGCACCCTTTCATGCATAAATACAAGCAGCCTGCACTGAAGTGGGGCTTCCAATCCACAAATCCCAGTGAAATACTTTTGCACGAGTCCTCAGTGGGGTGAAGGAATTGGTAAGTGATGTATTTTTACCTGGTTACTGAAGGCTGCTGGAGATTGAGTCTGGCTCATATAGATCAGCTAAACAAATAGATTTTCCCTTCCCAGAAATGCCATTTAATCAAACTCCCACTTGCTGGCTGGAAAAACCTGGGCAGGGTCAGCCCCAGGGGGTGCAAAGGGCAAGGCACAGCCAAAAATAAATGGATGGGTGATGGAATTCCAGGAAGGGAGGAAGATTTTGCGCTGATTCACATTCAATTGATAACTTCAACATCCTTTTATTTTCTCAGCCAAAGCCTTACAGAGGTAGAGACACTCACCCACTTACAGAAATACCTGGATTTTCCCGTAAAACTTTAGTTATATTCCACAAAATCTCTGCCTTCCCTGCAAACAAAATCCACACAGGCCACCTCTTAAGAGGCAGCATATTCTGTGGAAAAACATTTCTAACCTGGTGGAATGGGGCTGCTCCAGGTCTTTATCCAGTCCTTCTTTATGGAAATGGGTTGATGCTTTAATACTTCAAACTTGAGAACTCTTTGCCACTGCTTGGCTTTGTTTGCCGCCTTCTTGGATGTATTTTTTTCCTTTCTCTTGGCTATATCCTTGATTTCTACTCAGTGGGAATGTTCCCTCCCAGCTCTGCTGTTCCATGATCCCCACCAGACCTGCACAGAAACCTGTGGAAACGGGGTGTTAAATGACCATTTGTGGCACAGTGATGCAGAAAAGGCCCCATTTGGGGCCCTGGATGATTTTTGGACCCAGCAGGACAAAAACCTTCCCCAGAGCTGCTGGAAGAGACAGCACCAGGAGGCTCCTGGGGAGTGAATAGGGAGAGATGGCATCTCCTGAGGCATTTGGGCTTGGAACTTTTTGGGATCCCTGAATTCTCCAGGCCTGAATTTCACCCTGTTCAGTGCAAGAAGGCCCCGGACAGTCAGACCTGACAAGGAGCTTGGTCAAAGCTCTCACCTGACACAACTTCCCACGTGTTGGAGGCCAAAGAAAGCCCCTTTTCCCAAAAATTCTACAACACAACCCCAGCACCAAGAGTCCTTTCGTGGAGCTGGGAGATTCATCGGCAGAAATGTGTCCGTAGATGTGTCTCCTTGAGCGAACGTGCCCAGCCTTGCTGCCAGGTTATCTGGGGAGGTCCGTGACCCTTTGGGGGCTTCAACCCCAGCCTCACTCACACCCCACAACTTGTCAGGGCTCTTTCTAACAGGATCATAACATGGAGTGGTGTGGATTGGCTTGAAAAGGACCTTCAAGATCATCTCATTCCATCTCCTGCCACGGGCAGGGACACCTTCCAGGTCGCTCCAACGTGGCCTCGGACACTTCCAGGGATCCAGGGGCAGCCACAGCTTCTCTGGGCAACCTGTGCCAGGGCCTCCCCACCCTCACAGCCAACAATTCCTCAGCAATAACCCCAGAGAGGGTTATTCTGCTCTAAACAGAGACACCAACAGGGAAAAGCCCCTTTCCCTCCCTCCCCACCCTCCTTTGGCAGTGCAGCTCCTCCAGCTCTCATCACACCTTTTGTTCCCCAGCTGGGATCAGTCCAGTGGTTACAGTGAGGGCTGAAACTGGAGAAACGGGAGTTTTGGGAGCCAGAAGGACTCTCCTTCCCCTCCTGCCCCTCACAGCACCTTCCTGCTTCTGCCAGCAGCTCCCTGCTCCTCCTCGGAGCATCCCCATCCCATCTGGGTCTTGGAAACGCCACCACCAGCGTGTGCAGCTCCAGGCTGTGGGTGCAGATCAGGGAAACACAGCCCATCCCAGCAGGAATATTCCACATCCAGGAGGTGCATGGAAATGCTGCATCCTTGTTGCTGTCCCGTGCAAGTGGCTGCTGGGTGCAGAAGTGGCCCTGGGAGGATGACAGAGAGGGGAAGGGTTTCATTGGGAAAAAAAGAAGAATTAAGCCTAAACGGCCCTTCCCGCCTAAGATTAGGGTGCAGCTGACGGAGGGGAAGCCAGGGATCTCTCTTCCCTCGCCCCCACGAAGCTTTGGAGATGCCAGTCTGGGCTGTTCCCCCCGTGCCCACGATGTTCAGCCACAAGAGGGAGATCGAAGCTCTGGAAAGTACCCTGGAGGCTCCCGAGGTTTGGATGGGAGTGGGAACCCCCCACCCAGCTCCGGCCATCCCCTCATCCCAGGGGAGCAACAGGGATCACTCCCAGGCTCTGGGGAAGGTTAGGGACGGATTCTCTATTCCCAGGGACAGCAGAGTGTCTACCTCAACCTTGGGAATAAAATCACTCGTTAGATGCTTTTTTTTCCTTCTTCTTTTTCTGAGACCTTGATGGTAATGAGGTTCATCTCACGCCAAAACAGAAGGGAGAACAGTAATGAATAAATTCAATTTAAATGGATCTGTCTTGAAGGAGAAGACAAGGGAAGGTTTGAGCAGGGAAGGCTTTGGAAGGGAAGAAAGAAAAGAAAAGAGAAAATAAAAGAGAAAAGAGA
>VZRE01003725.1:251752-278447 GCA_013396775.1 Cephalopterus ornatus | reverse complement strand
ATGGATATATTTGAAGGCTCAAAACTAGGTATCATCTCCAGATACCCACTGGTGCTGATATGCATGGCTAGGGAAATTCTCCCCCTTCTCAGCCTGGTCCGTTTCACCGACAAGCCAGTGGAGGGAAAGGATCCTCTTCAGCTACTAACCCCTCATGGGAAGGCTTTGTGAGATGGAGATAGCAGCCTGGCGTGGGAGTCGGGAGACCTTTTTCCCTGACACCTGCATATCGTGCGACTTCGGCGTGGCCTCTCACGTCCGGTGTTTTTTGTGTGTTTTCCGAGGCGTTTTGTGTTTGCTCCTTGGCCAATGCTGGGAGGACTGGATTGGAAAGGAAAGGGATTTTCATACTTCATCTTTTTCTCACCGGGGCCTGAAACGTGAGTGCCTCCGAGGCGTTGCTAAATGAGGTGGTAATGTGTTCATCAGCTGGGAAATCACCGGACCTCAGAAAACAGGGAGGGGAAAGATGGAGAGACACACAAGGATTTGTGTCTGCCCATCTGCCCCTGGGCAACTGTGGTTTTAGGATGCAGCTGTTGGATGTGGGGAGCACATGAGGGGAATGTTGAGGAGCATCCCAATGGTGTTGGCAAAGGTGGGGACTCTACCTCAGTTACCTCACCATGAGCAGCAGCTGCCCTGAAGTGTAATGTGGACATGGCATTCTTAATGATGTGCTGGAAGCGGTGCTCCTCATCAAGGGTTGAGTGAGACACAAGAAGAGAGAGAACCCAACTCAATAAATGCCTAAATATGCCTAAGAGGTGCCCACGAGAGCCTGTCTGCTGCAGGGCATTCGTTGACCCTTGGCTCTGCCCATCAAGGTGCACCTTGCCATGGGGAATAGGTTTCATTTTCCTCTCCAGATGCAGGTCTTGTCCATTAGACCTCATGCTGACTGTGGTGGTGTTTCCCTTGACCTTGCTGCTCTTCTTCCTACATGACCCTTCCTTCACTCACACCCAGTGCCACCACACACCCATGAATCCTCTTAGAAATCAAAGCATTTAATTTGAGTTTTCGACTCACCCTGGTCATGGGTCTATGGGATACTCGGATGCAGCATCCCCCAAGACCTGGCTGTGCACCAGGTGCTACATGTGTAAATAAAACAGCTTGAAGTCTCCTTTTTGGTTTTGTGGACTCTTCTGCCCCTGCCATGTTCAAGGAGCATTTGTCAGCTCCCGTTCGTTGTTCCGGCACCTCCTTTCTCTTCCTGTTTATCCGCCTCCTTTGTAAATTAAAGTCTCAGTCTCTACTCTTCCTCTACATCTCATTGCTTTTATTGCCTGTCTCTGAACAGGTACTCTTTTCCCCTCACTTTTATTTATGCAGGATATCCAGGATTAATCCAAACATTATGGGTCAGGGCATACTGTTTATTTACAACATCAGATATTTTATAATCCTGGGTCTTTATATATCACCTAACATTTTGTTTGCCATTTTAGCTGTTACCACAGAACAAAGGCTGACATCACTTTGCTGGCTTGTTTCAGCTAATGTAGGCTGCAGCAATGTGTGTGATTAGTTCAAAATCTCCCTTTCAGCATGTGGTACATTGCATTTATCATCACGCTGTGCTTTCTTACTGCCTGGCACTGCCATTCACTTTGATGGTCTCCCCTATCCATCATATTCCTGATTAGCCTAAATAATATTATCATCTGCCAGGTTTTCCTCCTCGGTGCTCAGCCCCTCTTCAAAGCATTAATAAACACATTATATGCTAAGGCTCGCCCAAAACAAAGAGGCACAGGGAGTTGGCAATGCCACTCTTGGTCCAAGCCGCTTTGGCTGCTTAATAAATTCAGGGGCTGAGCTGTGAAGAAGGTGATAGCAAAAGGAGACAGAGAAAACTCCCATGGTTTTAGTACAATTAAAAGTGTTTCTTGTTTTCTGACATGCCCACAACTCTACCCCATTCACTTTATGAATGGTTAATGCCAGTCTGAAAAACCAAATGTGCTCTTTGTGTTAATACTTTGAAACACAACCATTCTGCATTCAGATGTCAAGGGCCTTTTTAGGAGAATACTTAGGACTTTGGTTTCATGGGAATAGCGTAGTTTAATATGAAAAAAGTGTAAAGTGTTATTGATGTGTGATATGATAAAATTATGGATGCGGACATACACTTGCAGTTAGATCAATAAACATTATTAATGTGTAAGGATATAATTTTTATGTTTCTTTTTTTTCCAAATGGTTTTGCGGTTAGTTTGTATTTTGAGCTTATTGATAAAAGAATAGTATTTATTTTGAAAAGTCAGTGATTCAAATCAGGGCAATTTTTTTAATGGGTTGAAATTTGTAAGCAGTGTAATAAATTTTCTTTGTCATTTACAGAAGTATTTCTCTTTTTGTTTGAGATGAATGTGGCAGTCTTCAGGTCAGTGGCTCTGGTTTTCCCTAAGGTAAATTCTGGAGATGCTAAGCTGGCTTCTTCAAGGTGAAAGCAACTTGCAAATAAAACACCTTTAAAATTTGCATTATTTGGGAAAGGAAGCAAGAGAAGAGTGATCACAACCGTGTTCACAATTTTCCTATGTGTTGCCCAAATTGAAACAAATGTAATTCTTAAAGAACATAGGAAATGTGGCAGAAATAGCATGTCTGCTCTGGTTTGTAGCCTCACGGCTTCTTGGAAGCAGCTGCCGCTCTGGCGGCTGCATCAGCATTAGCAGACCTGCGCTTCACAAAGGTCCCTTCCCATCTGCAATCAGGATGGGAGTTTTGTTTGTGCAATATGCCCTGGCAGTGACATCTGATGTTTTTTTTCTGAATGAAAACACCGTGAGGGTTGTGTCTTGTGCTTGCTGTAACCAACTGTTCAATGGTTGAATTGAGTGGCCCTGGAGTTGCTGTGCTGGGTGGAGGAGCAGCCTGTTGCTCCCTCCTCTCTTCCCTCATTTATTTTGTTTGTTTTGCTTAGAAATTCACTATGGAGAGGTTGGGAAGTGCACTGCAGCTTGCCTGCTCCCAAAAAACTCTACGTAACCTGCTTTGAAATGCTGGCTGGGAAATGGGAGGAGAGCTCTATGGGTGCTGTGCCCCCTTCTGCTGGCTCTGGCTTTCTTCTTGGCTCAGGCAAACCGTATTCTTCGTAACCCTGAGCAGGACCTGTTCAGAGATGGGAGGGGGACTTGGTTGGCTTTATTTCTTTCTTTGCACTGGTGGGACCAAGTTTCTGCTCTGACTCTGAGTTCAGTTTGCATCCCTGTTCATCTCACTGCCTATGCACTCTTGGAGCCATTGGGAATACTTTTCCTCCAAAACTTCCATTGCCCTTTTTAGAGGACGGTGGTAACTCTCTTCTGCTCCTATTTTGCTCAGTAAATAAGATGAAAATAGATGAGGTCATTGGTGTCTATACAGGCAGATTTGGCCTCCATTTTCTGTTTACTAGGACTGCATTAGTTATGAATAATGGCGCGTCAAACTACTCGCTCCAAGCAATTTATTCATGGGATTTGGCCCTGCTTGCTGTCTGAGAGTTGCCTGCCAACAGGATCTGATTTTTAAAATACACTTATAAACATGCAGCCGTTTGCCCAATCTGTTTGCAAACATATCTAGGCCTCTGGGTGCTGAGCAGTTGCTCAGCCCTGCTCTCAGGGTGGCACAGCTGGGCTCCAAAAATCACATCCTGTTGTTTTGGTCTGTGGATGGGCAGTGGCCATGTCCTTTGAAGTAACTAAAAGAGATGGAAGACAGTAAGTCATGGGTGATTTTAGAAAGTCTTTTTGCCCCAGGGAACGTCATTATGTGAAGCTGGTGGCACACATGCAATCGCAAGCCTTTGAGACAGGATTCCCACCCTGACCAGGAGAGATGGCAACAATTTCTAGCTCACTTCTTGCTGTCTGGCAAATTTTGTGTCTAATTTTTTGCTCTGTCACGTCCCCATGGAATATCCCTTGATTTATGTAGTGTCCGAGTCCAAAACAAATGCTTTTGCTGGATACCTGTATTCTCTCCAAGAAAGGGTTCTGCTCCCCACACTTGAATTAAAAAGCCAAAACCAAAACCCTCTTGCTGTGGTGTTGGTGGAAAAAGGATACAATAGCCCACCTGTGATGAGAGGCAAACACAGCTCAGCCCTATCCTCCTGCTGCTGGTGCGATGTGCACCGTGTGCCCCTCTTTTCCCAGGTATTGTTCATTTGATTGATTGCTTAATTTCCATACTTGTGTGATAGCGACTGTCATGCAATGGATCTTTTGTCATGCTGAACTGAAGGATTTTGTTCCTGGGAGACAGTTTAAGCTCTGAGATGCTTCCCGAGAATGCCTGGGCTGTTGTTCCCATGGTCCATATTTGGAAATCCCAACCGTTTCTGCTTGGCCAAAAGCACCAGTTGATTTTAAGGGACGTTTTGTTTGTGTTATTGTGCAAGTTTCTGGCCCCTGATGGCCTTGAAAGGAAAAAAAAATTCCCAGCTCACAAGATATTTGTGCTAATTAAACAGTGGGAAATTTGCTTCTCTTCTCCACAGGTTTGGTTTTCAGGCTTCTCTCAGGCTTTTTGCCCATATTTCCACAAACCTCATTAACATGAGTAGTGGATGTCACACAAAGTTGGGCAGTTTTTTCCTGTCAAGTCTGGGGGGTTGCAGACTGAAGATTAGGATGTATTCCCTCCACCCAGTCCCACTGCTTGCAGTTCCATATCCCCTCCCTTGTCTCTCCAGAAAAATGGAGACAAAAAAAGGTTCCTCAGTTTATTAGGGGATGAGTTATGCCAGCAGCCTGTCCTAGGTCCTTTGTGCTGCTGCCTCTCTCCCTAGATATAGAGGAGTTTGGGGAGAACTGCATCCTAGACACATGACAGTGAGAAGGATGCACACCTCCCCCTGGGTACCACACTACAACTGAAAGACTTATTATTTTTATTATTAAATTCTGGAACCACTGGTGAGCTCAGAAGTCCCCCTTTGTCCCAGGGAAGTGAAGCAGTGCCTGGAAAGCCACCAACGGACTGGTCTCTGGTAGTTAACCTCTGCTGCCAGTGGAGCAGGCTGGGTGCCTGCTACAGGAGCCCTGCTCAAGCTCTCCCCACCCCGGGGGCTTATCCTGCCTGCCCCAGGCTCTGCTCCTACCAAAACCCGGTGGCTTTGTTGAAGGCCAGCTCCAGCTTCCAACAAGGATCACAGTTCACCAAGTGTGGATGGAGAGATCAAGGGGAACCCAACCAGGCACTGCTCCCCCTGTGCCTCTGCAGTTTCACTCCATTAATCTTCTGCAGTCTCATTTTTGGCTGTAGGGAAATATGAAAGGGATTTTGGAGGGAGGAAGATTATAATCCAGAACCCTCTGGATTTTAACAGATGCCCTGATGTTGCTTGCAGTGTGTGGGACCTAAGAGGCAAAGCTCCTGCTCCCTATAATTTGGAGCTAAGGACTAAATTCCTCAGTCCACATCACGGCAAGTGCCTGCTACTTGCTCCAGCAAGGTCTCTGATTTAGAGCACAAATTCGTCTCCTTCATCCAAGAGATTGTCCCTGAAACACCCCCCCTTGGAAGGAATCTGTAGGATTTTTTCTCTCCCACTCCTGTACAAAATCACACAGTCAACAAAATCTTTTCCAGTGCTAATCCTCGGGTATGCAGGAGGACTCCTCTGGCCCCGTGACAGTAGGGGAGAGACAGATGTTCAGCAGATAATTAGTGCAGTTGTGCAGCGCCTTCCTCCTTGAAGCCTGGATGCCAAAGCCTCCAAGTAAGTTGCTGTGTGTTTGCCTGCATCGCTTTGTGCTGTGAGACCTCTTTGGAAAACCAGAGCCCATGGGACTTACCGCTTTAGGAGACACCACACTCCCCCAAAAAAATCGTCTCGCCCCAGTTTCTGGAGCTGTTTCTGCTCCATTATCCGTTTAAGCATTGCTGAACCTCTCTAAAGTCTATTTCCTATGGGCAACTCCTCTGAAAGGGTGCTTTTTTTTTCTCTTTTGGAGGTTTTCTGAAGTCGAGTTTTAAATTGTGGGACAGAATCAGCTCCTTTTGCATGAGTACAGCAGCACCGAATGCAAAGGGAAGTGATGATTTCAGCACAGGGAGGGGAAACGCTAACAGTTTCTAGAGGTTTTGTTTCTTAATGACATTTTTGAATGCTTTTCAGAAGTAGCCAGAAATGGCATAGGCTGCATTTGGTTGAAAACCAGGGAAGAGGAGTCCTGACTCCTATTTGACAAAAGATGTGCAATTGGGTTGCAAATCCTTTCCGGAAACTAGGCTCTGTGGGAACAAGTGGCTCACTTTCACATTTTTTCATGGTGGTCTTGAGGTCCATCAAGGCCTTAATTTTTTCCTAGTAATTGGATAGTATGGATGTGATGGCATCTTTCAAAAGCCAGATCATTTGCAGGGCATTGGAGTGCAGATGGGGAATGTGATGCAAGCCTGTCTTCCTGGTGGGATTCCTACACCAACATCTAAGTATACCCATAAGGAGAAGCTGGCAGCTACAGTAGTCAGAGGTTAGAAGTGTTAGAAGCATCGGAGCCTCCTGCATTAGGACAATGAGAGGTCCTAATGGTTGCACTCAGTGATATAAGGGGTCTTTTCCAAACTTAAGGTTCTGTGATTCTAGGTTTTTGTGGCTTACTTCCCCCTTACTAGGAGGGAGTGGAGATGGCGAATTCCCAGTTTCCCAGGGCAGCAGCATCACCCCCTGAGAACGAGCACTGGCATCTCTTCTGGTGTCAAGAGGACCTGCCGGAATTTCCTCTGTGGCATTCCCCATCTGCCTATCTGCCGGAATTTCCTCTGTGGCATTCCCCATCTGCCTATCCCTCCTGGTCTTCATTGGATTTTGGACTAGCTCATCATAGGACCGATGAGAACTCATTGCACACCTATGAAGGCATCCTGTCATGGGGAGACCTCCACCAGGGCATGCTCCTTTAACATGCTCTCCAGCAAATTTAGTGTATTCTTTTAAATCTGGGTTATTTATTCAGGTGCAGAAGCACTGCTTGCTTTGCATGTGCTCCTGGGATGGGGATGAACTGAGAGGTGGCTGACCATGCTTGGCCGCAGCAGCTGGAGCAGTCTGCAGGTCGGTGAGCAATAGGAGAGCCCAAAAGTGGAGTCAAATCACTTATCCTTCCTCTGTCCTCCTTTGGCCAGCTTTGTACCTTGCTCAACATTCGCTCTGCAATGCAAACTGACACTGTACACAGCACCCAGTGCTGTAAGATTAATATTCCGGGGTTTTTCTTTGTTCAAAAAAACCCTGTTTCAACAACAACAAAAACAAAAAAAAGAGTGGCTTTTGATGCGTATCATTCTTCCCTTCTTGCATATGTTCATTTTTGATTCAAACATACTGTTGAAACCTTTCTTCCCATGCAGAGCAAAATCCCAGAAAAAGCACAGAGCCTGCTTGTGTGCATTTGTTTTTACCAGATCTTGAAATAATTTGTGACTTAAAAGGAGAGAGGGGAAAAAAGTCTGTTCCTGATTGAGACCACTGAGCATTACTGTGATAGAACCAAAAATAATAAGGTAATGAGCAGCTCTAACCTTAGCTTAATTAACACATCGTTAAGATCAAGTGCATGGAGAGGTAGCAGCTCTGTGCCTCTGTGCCTGGCACAATGCTCTTAGGGCTGAACTGGGAGACTTGGCAACCCAAGAAATGTAAAACAATTTATTTCTTGTGAAAGTGTTTGTTCTCTAGCCCCAGTGAATAACCTAAATAATTTCCCCAGGGGAGACCTGTGACACACTCATAGCAATTTTGAGGTACAGGTGGGAAGAAACAAGTTTGGTGATAAAGGGCAGTGTGTGACGAGGGAAGGTTTGCTCAGAAGTGCAAGCAGGTCCAGATCTGGATCCTCGACTGCTGAGAGCAGTCAGGAAAATGGGAGATGACTGAAAGCTTTTAGTGCCAGAGCTATTTGTTGACATCCGAGGCAGATCGCTTTCTGATCTCATCTCCCCTTGCGCTGGGCTTGGAACCAGAAGGAGAGGTAAATGGGTCAAGATTCCCAGGGGGGCAGTGAGAAGGGCCAAAAAGCAGGCGTCCGCGGGGGAAAAACAGTCGATTTGGCAGGTCTGGAGTTCATTGAGAAGTTATTGCTTTGGAAGGCACAGAAATATCTGTTGGGAGTCATAGAAGAGTTATTGGTGTTGGAAGTTATGATGTAGAATTATGGCGGAGGATATAGAGACCCTTATAGAAGCTCAACAAACCTGTGAATCCATCTATCTAAGCACCCTCAATTCCCACTGAAATCCTCTTGGAACAATAATAATCATTTAACAAAGGAAATGGTTTTTGACCCAGACAACTAAATGCATTTCCGCTTAGTGCTTCCCAGCCCTCGCCTGATGCTCAGCCGTGTGTTGAGGTTGCCTGTTACTTTCCCAGACATCAAAGGCTTTGAAAGAAAAAAAAAAATTTGCAACTTGGGAAAAATTGATTGTTTGCCATGAAAATCTCTCCTGAAAGGAGCAGTCTGAAGAACAATTAGCCAGAGCCATGCAAGCAGGTTGCCAAGGAAAATGGCCACAGGCAAGGATTCCCCTGGGGGAGGTGGTACAATGCCCTGCTGGTACAGGAGTGGTTAAGGAGGATGAGGGCATTGCAGAGACCTTGTCTCCTTTAGTCAGGTTTTGTAAGGGCTGGTATTGGAGGAGGATCTGTTTCCAAGCGAGTGCTGGCAGGAGAGAGAGGGTGAAACCTGGAGCTTTGCTCTGCTTTTGGAATGCCAGGTCCTGTCTAATATAACAAAAGCCCAAAGAGCACCATGTCCTGTGTGGAGGGACTGATCTGGTGTTACCCTCTCTCCTTCAGCTGGGGAGCTGGCACTGTTTTTCCTATAACTAAAGGTGATGGTACCCACACACCACTGCTGCTGGACATCTCTAGCACAGACACCTAAGTGCACCAGCTATCCTTCTACGAAGCCCGGTTTGGGTGATCAATATTCAAAGCTAAATGATAATTTTTCATCATAAAAGCTCACTTTCTACCTGCAAGATGCAACATCTCTTCCTTGACAATGGAGAGAAATAAATCCAACCTTGTGTCTGTAGAAGATACTGCAAGCATCTGGCATGGACATAAGTCTGTCTCCAATGCCAGCGGGGTCTCACATGCAAGCATCGAGTTCATTTTGCCATTGCAAGCTCATTCCTTTATTTTTGGTGTATTTTGGACAAAAGAATGATCTTTCTGAGAAGGGATCGATAGCTCAGCCAAGCATTCAAGTTATTAACTCACAAACAAACAGTGTCAGGGCTGATAGGAGGAGGAAGAATGTCAATTTTCTGTGCAAATGTTATTGCAAGGAGCCTTCAAGGAGTGTTTTATTTAGCAAATCAGGGCTATAGGAGACTGCTATTCCCTATAGGGAGAGAGTTGGGAAATCAAATCATGTATCTGGTAAAGTCTCTCAGGGGGGTTGACCTTCTGGCTGAGGGTCAGCCTGAAGGGACCAGATGGGGTAGGATGTCATATGTGAGAAGAATTCCTCTCTTTTCCTATCCATCTGACCATTTATCTTTGCTCCCTCCAGTGACAAGGCTCTCTGCCGAGTCTCCTCTCTCATCTCCCCTTGTTTTTGAGATGTTTATCTTCACAGGCAAAGAACATGAATTCTGTCCCAATTCTTTCCAGCAAGAAAAAAAGAAGGGCTGTTCTGTTCAAGCCATCCTTCATTGGAGATGGCTAGTAAAAATGGGGAATCACCCACTTGGCTGTGCTCATCACCCTTAGGGCTACCCACAGGTCATGTCAGAGGGCTGTGCCTCATCCTCCTTTGAATCCTCATCCTCCTCCACACTATTCTGGTGTGCCAATGTTTTACATTGCCTCAGATCATTTCAATCTCACTGTCTTGTGCCCATAATAAAGAGTGGCAGAGGGCTAGAGGGCCAGGCTGGCAGCTGGGTCCATCCCAGTTCTTAGCAGATCCAGGCATGCATTAAAATCTTTGAAATCCCAGCCCTTTCCCCCTGTTATTTCCAGTGTCAGCAGTGACTCAATATGTAAAAAGTATTACCAAGGTCAGAGTGTATGCTTTGAAATCTCAGCTGCCACAGAGGAGGTGGTTTTGCAACACATAAAATGCAGTTGGTGTCTTGCCACATCCCAAACTTGCAATGTACCGTGCAATGTGCTCCCTCGCCTGATGTTTAGGAAGTAGATGGGGAAAATCTCTATTTCATTCCCCTTCACTCAGGTTTGTCCTGCTGCTAAAACCAGAGGGGGTGAGGTGGGTTTTTCTTTAATGTTTTGGTGTGGATCTCTCTTATTGAAGTTTTTGCAGCCGGTGTGTGCTGAACCCTTATCCTGCAAGGATATTGCTGTGATGCCAAAGAGCACTGTGAGGGCAACAGAGAGGAAACTCCAGGGCTGCCTGCTCAGCAGGTTAATGTGTTGCCTGACAAGCTTCCAAAACCTGGTGTTAGTGTCAGGGAGTGCATGCCTGTGGCTGCCTGTGCCAACCCCTCTGCCCACCCCTCTGCCCTTCTTTGCATAGGAAGTTGGGTCCTGATTTTAGGGAGGCAATGCACTGCTTTGACCCAACATGGGTGCAAGGAAGGGGTCCTGCCCACCTAGCCCCCTCACTGAGCACCACCAAGAACACCCTGCTCTCCTTTCTGCAGGTAAAACCTTATGGGTAGCAGCTCCCCAGGAAAACAGAGCCTGACATTTCTAGAAAGCATGCAGCCACTTTGCCTTTACAAGCCTGTAAAAGCAGGGTGGAAAAGCACCTTTCTACTGCCATGGAATTAAGGCAAATTGGGGTGAGTTAGTTAGCCCAGCTCTGCAAGATCTTGCTCTTTTCATGCCTCTATTTCTGTAATCCTGTGGGGATCTGTGGCTGCACTGGGCAAACCCCTGCCCACAGTGGTGCAGCACAGCCTGGGAGCTTTGTTTCCTCCCAAAAGCAGCCAGGCTGGTTTTGAGATTCCAAGGTGTACAGTGCTGGTGCTGTTTGGGTGAGTAGGGCAGAGGGGCCTAGTGTTCCCAGACACAACCATTGTTCCTTTGCTTGCTGAATCACATCTCTTAAGCTGCATTTTTAGGTCCTGATGTCCCAGTTCCTGGAAGCAACAGATGTCATGCTGAACCCACTTGGCTGCACCATCATTCCCTTATATACCCCTTGCTCACACATCTGCACATCTCAGGCACGTTCCCATGAGCATTGCAGTGTCTTACCTGCTGATGAAAAGCCTTTTCCTCAATTAGAGTTGGAAAAAATAGTGAGTGATGGCATTGGGTTCACATCCAGTGAACTTCTCCTAGTGCCCGTTTGCCATGCAGCATCATGCTGGGCTCCTGAGGAAGTGCATGAGCCTTGCTGAGCAGCAGCTGTATCCCAGAAAGCAGTTGTCTGCAGTTTTATGTTGCATTTATCACTCCCAGAAGCTCTTATTTTCAAACACAAGTTAGTAGTAACTTGCTGCTGTGCACATCATGCCCTGACTCATACAGCAGAAGAGTTCAGCGTGGTGGCGGGGACACACAGTTTGCAGAGCAGAAGAAATTGTGTGAGGGGGCAAAACAGCAAAACTGCCCTTGGATGAAACAAGAAAATCTGGCCATAAAGTCCAATACTTTATTCCACATGCAGCAATTCCTAACGAAAAAAAAAAAAGAACGAACCCTTCATATTTTTGCAGAGCTCTGGTCCCAATCAAATAGCTGGACTGGGAGAAGCGTTAGAAAATGGGGGAACAATCTCCTGTTAGTCCACTGGGAAAGTTAATAGACATTTTCCATCCCAAGTTTGTAGGATTCTGGGCTTTTTGCAATAGCTGTTTCACTGAAACCACAGCTCTGTGCATTGCCTCGCTCAAACTGACGGCTCCTTCCCCTCCAGCGGCCCCACTTGTCTCATTAAAGCTCCCACCTTTCCGCTCCTCAACTGAAAATCAACAAAGGGAAATTTAGGCTGGATATCAGGAACAATTTCCTCAAGTTGACCGTGAAAATGCCTCCAGGGAACAGCAGCAGAGGGTTCATTGCTTGCAATGTTTAATGGGTTTCCCATCTTAGGTGTAAGTGGGAGGGCAGCCTGGGCTTGGAGCTGTCTGGGCAACACTGGGCATCCCTGGCTGTGGGCGGTGGTCTTGCTCTTTTTTTTGATCATTTCTCCAGGGAGAAGCAGAGCAGGTGTTGCTTCTCCTCCTTCCTCGCTGCTCTCACCTCAATACTACAAGAGGGTCAGTGCAGTGGCTTTCGCCATTAATAAAGCCTGAGATAACTCCCTGCCTGGGACAGTGACCGAGGCATGTTTGACTTGAAACAGCATGTTCTCACTAGCTGTCCAAAAACCGATTTCAGGTGAGAATAACTCCACACATGTGCTGGAAAAAGCAGATGCCTTCATTCAATGACTCAATTTCTTTCATCATCTCATTGTCAGCCCTGCATTTGCTGGAAGGGGATTTCGCTCACAGTTTTGCTATCCCAGATTGGACTGGCTTGGCTCTTCCCCGTGTTGAAGTGAGCCTATGGCTGTACTTCTGGATATTGCTGCTCTGGTATTTATTGTATGGATGGAAAACTGTTTTTCCAAATGGCGTGTGGTGTCCTGCTTCATGTCCCATCATGGTGAGTGTGTAGAGCACCGTTTCTGCTGAGTCCTGGCATCAACACATTGCATCTTCTCTGCAGTCCCTAAGGGACAATCACTAGAGAGGCTCCCAAAGTATTCCTTTTCTGGGGAGGCTCGTTGTGGCATGCCACTGAGTTGGAATTTAATTTCATACTGCCTTTTAAAGTAATTATTTCAATTTGAAATGCAATGTCTCATGTAAATTCTCCTTGACCAAAAGAAGTGGTCAGGGAAGATGGAGGAGCTGCTGCTTTTCTGAGGTCAGTCAGTTTGAATGGAGCAAACCATGTTTTCCTGAGTAGAATGCTTGCCGCAAAATTATCATGGAGAACGCTTCGGGGTGGAGGAGTCCTGGGAAGCAGCAGGCATAGGCAGGGCTGACTGATCATTTCTGGCTGGCAGTGCAGGCAGGAAGTGCTCACAGAGGAGCAGTTCTGAAGTAAACATCCTGCAGAGATAAGCTGAGGGGTCAGCTTGCAACTCAGACAGTGTAAGATATGGGAAGAAGAGTTAATGAGGAAGACACAAAGCCCTAAGTGGAATTAAACTCTCACCCAGGCTTCTGCAGCATGTGGGAGGACTTCATGGAGATCAGTGGTGTTGTGGAACAGAATACCTAAGCATTTCACAAAGATATTCAGTCTTACCTTGGATCACTTTTAGCCTGGAAGCCTGGTACATGGAAAAAGGCAAAGAATGGCCTCATAGTTTAGCATTCCATCATGTAGCTGCTGTTGCAGAAGCTTCAGAGGGAGAAGAAACCACTCATCTGTGGTATGAAAGAGAGACCAGTGCTTTCACAGTCCATGTTCCTCATGCTGCCAAGTAAGTATCTTATGGCTGCTCATGGGCATTCCCCTTGCAGTGACCTTGTGAGGCCATTCATACGACAGGGAGAGGCATCCCAGGGTTTCTGGGGACCACTATTTCAGGGTGTTGGCAGGTAGTATCCCACAGTGATTTTTCTGGGTCACATGTCCTTCCTTTCCCACCCTCCCTCCACAGCTGGTGTTGAATGAATGCAGAGGAGGACATTTAATCCTTTCTTTGAGTCATTTCATAAATAAGACTAAAGGCTACAGATGAGCATGGCCTGTGGGGGACAGGGAGCAGTTGAAGGCCCTGGTCAGTGTGACAGGCGATGGTGTCAGTGCAGCAGCCGCCAGACTGTTTTAAAGCAGAACCCTCTCTAGATAGCTTTTAAAAATGTACGTGATATCTCACAAAAACATGGTCGGGGTGTGGATTCCAGCTGTGCACTTCAGAGATTTCCGATCTTTTGTTTCCCGTGCATGAACCCAACGCACTAATCTGCAATTTGGGGTCTGACTCTGCTCTTTGCTCCAGCCAGCGGAGCTGTGCCGGGAAGTGGGACGCCACGTGTGACCTGCAAGGGCTCAGCAGAGAGCAAGCCAGGAGCAGTGAGGGGGAAGGGGAGCAGGTTGGGCTTGATTTCTATGGCTCAGTCTGCAAAATGCTGTCCTGCTGGGAGATGAGACATCTCCTTGGATGCTCTTCTAAAGACCAGGGATCCTTGCAGCCATGTGCTGCCCTCACAGAAGTGTCTGGGCTCTCCTGGCCTGCACCTACATCCCAGCTCTCTAAGGAGACCTTTCTTGGAGCCTTGCCCTTGGTACAAAGATGTGTGCTGAAGCTGCAGGCTTTGGGCAGCATCCCATGAGGGTATAGCTGCTGCTGGTATGAGTGCAAGCAGGCTCTGAGTAGGGGCAGAGGTGGTGCAGAGCCCATTTTCGTCACGCATCACAGAGGACCAGCATGATGGGGGTACATTTCTCCAGGCCTTTGCTCTATTAGCATTGTTCTTAGCACTCCCAAGATGGGGCCTGGGTGTCTGTGCCATCCTAGGCACAGGAAGTGCTGCTGCGCTCCCATGGCATCTCTGGGGAGACTCAAGATGAAAACGTGCAGCCCACCACAGGAGCCAGCACTGGCAGGAGCTAGGTCAGGAAGTTCAAAGCATTCTGGAGCCAGGGTGTACCAGCCATGCAGGCAGATGGGTACACAGGTCTGAAGAGGTTCTTTGGAAGAAGAATCCGAGGCCAAGTAGCAGGGCTGCTCCTGTAGCATGCTGTGGGCTGGGAACGATTCCCTTTGGGGAGCCCAGACCCAGCCCTGCAGCCTTTCCCTGAACTTCCTTAATATCATCCCTGAGTTAAGCAAAGTGAGGATTTCCCTTGTGCTGGCTGTCACAAATGCTTGTCTTGTGATGGAAGTGACATTTGTTTTCTGCTATGACGACATTCTGCCCTCCAAGAGCCAGCTGAATTTTTGCTAATCCTCCCTTCCCTTGATTCACACATTTTTTCTTCGTTCTGCTCCTAGACCAGGGCGCTTCACTAAGCATCATAGTCAGCAGCAGGTAATTTAAGCACACATCTGCTTGCAATCTGGGAGAAAGGAGAGAGGCAGTTTGTCTTTGTTAGAAGCCTAGCGGTCATGGCTCTTTGCTTACCTGATGGCATTAAGGCTTTTTTTGTGGCTCTGTGGGGGCCAGGTAGGAAACAGGAGTCAGATAGGATGGGGACAAGCTTCCCTGCTTTGATCCCTTGCCCAAGGGTATCGCTGGAGACATTCAACCAGGGTTGATGTGCTGCGTGACCCAACTTGAATGCTGATATCTGCTGAGTTTGGCTTCTTTGTCTCTCTTCCTCTAAGTCCCCTTCTCGTGGTCTGCTGGACTTCCAGCCTTCTCCAGTGAAGGCTCACTATCCTGCTGGCCAATGGCACCCAGCTCTGATAGACAGAAAAAACCACTGGAGTTGGGCTCCAGGCCCATGTCCTCATTTCAGAAAAGCTCTGGGATTTTGGTCCAGTCCCTATGGATGAGGCAAGGAACATAGAATGAGCAGGAGGAGGTTGGAGCTATTGCTGTGGGCACGGGGGAATTAAATAGCAGAAGCCTGTAGGAAACGAAGGCTTGTCTCCTTCCGTGCTTCAGGGCAAACTTGTTTCAGCAAATCCTCTATCCTCTATTGCTATTCCCTCCCTTGGGTTTCCTCTTAACACACCAAGCTGATTGGTTTATTTTTGGAGCTGCCCACTCCCCACCAGCAGCACAGACATGCCAGGGCATTCATGTATCAGAAAGCCTGAAGGTGTGGAAATCAGAAGATACTGCTGATTTTCCTGGGAAAATAAGGACACACCCCTATGTTTTTCCAAGAATCCATAGGAGTGGAGCTGCAATGGTCCCTCTGCTATCATAAGAGACTGGGGCTGTGGAAGGATGCTGCAACCCCAAAACACTCTGCAATCCCCCCTTGCAGACCTCTCCTTTCCTGTTCCAGTCCCTGTGACTAGTTTTTAAATGTATCAGAGCCTTTTTTCATGTTCCGTGAAGTTTAGACTGCTTGCCTTTTGTCTCAGTGTCCCAAAACAGCTGCTGAATGGAAGGCAATCTTTTTCTGATATTCAATACCGTAAGCAGGAGTGATTTGAAAATGTGTTGATTCCTTAGACTGTGGGAAAAAGACCTGTACTGCTGGCAAAACTGGGCTGAAAAGTAATGTGGTTTTTTTCAGGGTGGGTTTTTTTCCTTTTTTCAATGGGTTCATGGAAAAACAACTCATATTTCTTCATTGCTTTGAATTTTCCCTGGAGGATTCTAGGGGGCTGAAGTCTCATATTTCTACACTTACTAGCAGAGATGGCAAAATACAGTGGATTCACACAAAAGCCTCAGATTTGGTAGCACTGGAAAAAGGGGATCTTTGTAATGCCCTGAAGTGTCATTCTTACAGCCCACAAAAGCCAGACATCCCAAGAGGAGCCCGATGCCAAAATTAGCTGAGCTCACAGCCATATCAGTGGAATGAAGTGGCTGTCCCTCAGTCGGTGCCGGAGGAGCTGTGCTGCCCAACCCTTGCTTTGACACAGATGTTTTGTGTCACACTCGGGTCCACTGGGAGCAGTGCTGGGGCTTTCCACTGCCTACACCTTCAGGGCATCCATGAGGGAATTGCTCCCAACATCAGGCTAGGCTCTGCTGGCCAAGTGTGGGATGAGGTGTCTATACCCAGGCTTGGTCCGGATGCTGCGCTGCCGGCTCTGCGTGGGATTTCCCCTGTCCAGCCGGCAGCCTCAGATCTTCTAAAGATTGCATGTTTGAGATATGTGCGATATTATTCCGTGTCAAGCCTATGGTTTTCAGCACTGCTGGCTTGGGCTTTTACAGACTGACTTGCTGTCACTTAGCCGCGGGCCGTCTAGGTTAGCTTAATGATGAAGCCAGACTAAGATGAAATAATTAATGCAGCTGTAGAGTGGTCATATAGGAGTCTTTGGGGAATAAGGGAGCTGGCCCAAATCTTTCTCACCAACCAAAGCTCTCCAGACCTTTGTGAAGGTTTGGAAATACTCCACTGGGTGCTGAAGGTGGGTCTGTCGTCCTTCCAACCCAGGATGCTCCCAGGAGATCTCGGAATCAGCTGCATAGGCACAGGGATCTAGACTGGGTTCAGGGCAGCAGCTGGGTTGGGACTGAGAACTGGGAACACTGTGGGGGGCCATGGGTGTTTTGGGAGGGTAAAACCTCCATAACAGGAGAGAGGAGAGAAGTGTCCGGCTCTGGAGGGATGCTCTGTGGTTGGTATCCTCTTCTTGGCTCTGAGAGTGGGGAGATGGGCCAGAGACTCACTTGGGGCTGGCCCTGTTCCACCAGTATGAACGGGCAGTGTTAAGGGGAGGCACCCACTCCTGCTGTGGTCCTGCTGCTCAGCACGAGCCCAAATTAAAGAGGGTTTATTTAGTAAACCCAGTCCAGCATAAAGCTTTTGATTTACAGGCACCCCGATAGTGCTCCAAGGAGGACTTGAACAACTTTAACTGCATTTTCTCAGCATCACACCAGCCCAATAAAAGAGAGTTCATACGCGCTGCACAAATTCTCACTTCCAATATAAAAAAGGTTTTATGAGACTGGAAGTCTCGCTGGCTCTGCGGGGCCGGGTGTACTGGCGGATACTCCGCATGACAGACCCTTGATTCCTCTTTGAGTTGTCAGACTTCAGTAGCATTTACAGCTATTTAGCTATCAAATTTTATGTGCGGCTCTGAGAGAAATGTGTCTTTTAAATACTGCTCTGTCTCATAAACAGCAGTCTGTTAAACCATGTCAATGGTACAGACAGTTTGTGAAGCCCTCCGATGCAATTGCCTACAGCTCCACTCATTACCTGAGCAGCAAAGTGCTGAACAACTCACCAAGTGAATTTCTCGAGCCAGTTGCCTTGGCTGGGGATCAGTTTGCCAAGCAAAAGCTTGTAATAACCATGCTCTAGCAGCCCAGATTTGGATCATATTTTAGCTAGCATCTGTAAAGCCTCGCTTGCTCAGTGCTCCATTGGACAAGGATCTGGTGTTTGTCATCTGCACGATAGTTACATCAAGAGGCCACCAGCAAGATCATATCCCTGATTTTCCAACCCAAAACTTCAAAGCTCAGGACCTTCCCCTTTCTGCAGAAAGACTCTTTGGTCTTCTCTTTAGTCCTCCTCTTTGGAGAAGGAGCTGGAGGCAGGACATTCCCAGGGTGCTTGCCTCGACCATGACCATAAGAAAATTCTGTTAATGCTCCTTCAGACTTCCCCCTAGGATATCTCTTTCCTGTCACCTTCCACGTCTGTACTTTTCCCAGCCAGGGTTAACAGCGTGTACCACATTGCATCTCCATTCTATTTATTTGGTGACCCAAGCCTGTTTGAGCTGGGTGAGAAACAGAAGCTTGTTTGCCCTTTTTGCCAGTACTGCAATCACGCCAGCTCCAATGCCTGGGGTATAATTTATGGACTTTGAGCAACGGTCGGAGCTGAGCCAGACGTGAGCTTGCAGACTCTTCTATTTCCTTCTTTTCTTCTTTTTTTTTCTGTATTATTTAAGCACAAACTGATAACTTTATGTGTGTTTTCAGGCCTGTGGCACTTGTAAGGTGCAGGCTGTGCGAGGAGCCCAGGCTGTGGGCACCTTCACCGTGAGGCACAGGGTAACGAGCTGCTTGCATGTCTAATTGCTGCCGTGCACTGCAGACTGGGAGGTTTGCTCTCCCATCGCTGCTGTTTCTGTGTGCAATGAGCCAGGGGACGGTGAGGAAAAATATATATGTGCGTGTGCAGCATGGTTATTTTCAAATATGAAATTGCACCTGCAAAAATAGAAGCCAGGAAGGGACTGGCGAGCAGCTTGGAGCTGGGAGGCGCCATGCACGTGGAGCAGGGATGGAGACAGTGTCTCCGAGTTTCTTTCCCATGCTCACACCGCCTGATAGTCTTAGCGGACATTACTTTTCCTCCCGCTTGCATTTCAATTAATCATCTGCTTGTCAGCACTCTTCCCCCCAGCTCCCCTCCCCGCCAAGTCTCGGGGAGCAGTGTGTGCACATGCAAGCGCCCATGCACGCAGCCTGCGTGCTGACGGGCTAGGCCGCTCATTAATCACTTACTGGTGTCGTGCGAGTCGGTCCCCACAGAAGAAAGTCAGGAAAAGGGGAAGACAGCCGTCTCCTCGATCTCCATTGATGAGGATGAGCTGAGCACAGGATCTGGCCCTGGTGCATTGCAGTCCCGTGGTCTCTGTCTGTCTTCATGGTCTGCGTCCCACTCCAGGCAGGGAGTTGTTCAGATTTGTTCAGTTAGACTTTTCTTTCCAATGTGTTCGAAAGGAACACTGAGAAGAGCCATTCCCCTCAGAATTTGTGTGGAATTCTTTATATTTAGTTGTTCTTAGCAGTGGCATATTCATCCATCCTTCCAGGTGAGAAGTGACCTTGGGAGGTCTCTAGTCCAGCCTCCTGCCCCACGCAGGGTGAATACTGAGTGTGGACCAGTTGAGTTTGCCCATTTGAGTTTTGAAAACACACAGGTCCCCACAGCCTGTTTGGGTTTCTCTTCCAGCCGGTGACTGTCAAGGGAAAATGTCTTCCTTACGCCAAGCCTGACCTTCTGCTGTTGCAGCTCCTGCCTCTTACCTCTCATCTTTCCACCATGGAGAAAAGAGTCTGTTCACGTCATCTCAGTAATCTCTAGCTAGGTGCTGTCAGGTTACTGTTTGATCCCTCCAAAACCATAATTTCTTCAGGCTGCACAAGCCCTGTTTTCTCAATTTGACCTCATCCCTGTGTGCCTCAGCCTCATCACCACCCTGATGGCCCTTCTTAGACTTGCTGGAGGTCAGCAATGCCGTCTTGTACCAGGGCCCAAAAACTGGGCACAATGCTCCAGATGTGGTTTAAGGACTTTTTTTTTTTCCATTTAATTTTTTTTCCATAGTAGATCTTGCAGACCCTGCCTAAGCATATACTTGGCATCAAATTTCCCCTCCATTTGGGAAAGGTTGCCAAAAAATATGAAAATTAATAAAGTGTGTGTGTGTGTGTGTGCACACGTAAGTGTGCACAGTTATTTAGGCATGATTTCTGTTTGGAAGATTCAATAGATGTTTTTAATTATGAATACTTTTCAAGAGTGTGTTTAAGAATGATAGTTTGAGCCCTGCACAAAGGTGCTGCTCTGTTCCCAGCAGGAGCTGTGCCTTCTCACTGAGCTGCCTTTGACTTCACTTCAGCCATAGAGATAGTGTGCTCAGATGGTTTCTTTTCCTACCCCCTCTCCTTACCCAGGGTTTCTCTTGAGTAGTGCTCTGAGTTTTCATCTGCCAGGAAGAAGCTTTTTGGGGGCCAGTCAGGATCTGCTCCAGTTAGAATCTGCAGGGGGTGGTGCACCCTGTGCTGGGAGGTGCGGGAGCTGTAGAGAGCTGCTTGATAGGAATGAGGGGTGCATCTAGAACTAGGGAAGGAGAGCACAAATGCTTTAGGAAGGGTTAAAGAAGGTAGGCAGGCTACAGGGCAGGAGGCAGAGCACATTAGAGGTGGAGTCTCACAGAAAGAGTGAGGCTGAAGGGAAGGAAGGGAGCCTTTGCTGTAGGTGAGCGTCCCAGTGAAAGGGCGAGAAGATGCTCAGTGTGAAGTTGGTTCTGTCCATAAGAGTTCATTGGCTTGTTGCAAAACAGCAAATGCTGCTGAGCCAAAAGCTGAGGGTGAAAATGAGGGAGCCAGCAGCACTGGTGGGAGATGAGGGACCAAGAGAGCCATGGCAATCATCTCCTTGCTGGAACAGGCTCTGCTCTGCAGCCACAGTGGAGTATTTTCAGTCTTCCTGAGTTCTGCAAAAGGGCATTAGCTAAAGTGTGTACCTGGCGGCAGGACCAGGATGAGCCACATCCATGTCCTTGAGGTGGAGAACTGGGAATTGAACTGAAACCTCGTGCTGTTCCAGGGAGGTAGAAGTCAGGCTTCCGCTCTTCATTCAGGCAGCATCAAAATGGGCTCAGGCAACTAGAAAGGAGTAAAACCAGGGGCAGAAATCTGTTCCCCCACATTTGCTGCTCATCTGTGGCTCTGCCCTTGTGGTGAGTGCAGCAAGCTGATGCATACAAGCAGACCTGACTCTGGCTCAGCTTTTCCTTTGTTCTGCCGTTGACAAATATTCGGGGACTGAAAGAGAAATACTGTGCTTTCCTCTTCCAAAGATAAAAAAAAAAGGGGAAGGGAAGGAGCCCCTCTTGCATGCTGCACTGGTGAACCCTCGTCATCCTGTTAGCAGGAGGCCAGCACACATGAATATTCCTGTGCAATATGTGCGAGTGATGAGCCCCATATGCAGGCCTTGGGAGAAATTAAATGTTTTCTACAGCATTTTCCAAAAAGCCTTTCTATCAAAGTACTCGGTCAGGAGCCAAAAACGCCCCAGCTTTCGCGGCCCCAGCTGGTTGACACTTCTTTATTATTTTATTTTTAAATGCTGATGAATATTTTCTGATTAAAAAACAAGGTCTCCCCTAAACTGAGTCTTGCCCCAGCGGATGGATTTGAGCCAGTTTGGGAGGGGGCTGGAGGCTGCCAGGTACTCCATGGCTGCTCTTGGCTGATGGTTTTTTCTTCCTTCAGTGCTGGAGCTTGCAGGAAGGGTCCTGAGACAAAACATACATGTGGTCCACATCTGCTCTGCCACGCCTGGTGGAAGGCAGCCAGCTGGGCAGGGGTGACATCCTAGTTCCTGCCTCCTGCCTGGCCCCTGAGAGGGCAGGAATGAGTACAGACTCCAGGCAGGAGGTCTGAAGAACACCAGCCTCCTGGGTTGGAGATCACTGAGGTGTAGGTAGGCAAGGGGACTTCCAAGTCAAATTGTCCTTCATATACTGGCTGCTTTGCCTGCGAAGGTGAGAAGGAGCAAAGTCATGCTGTGATTTTAGGAGTGGAAGGGATTATGAGATTGCTGGAGGGAGAGGGACCCTGAGGGGAGGCAGATGCACAGGATGAGACTTGATGCTCTTGAGCTCAGGGGCAAAAGCTCTTGACAATTTTAAGGCATATGAAAGTGATGCAGAGTTGGAGAGGAGCTGACTTGTGAGCAGCATAGGGATGGGAGATAGACGCAGGTTCTGTGGACTGGAAGGAAAGGAGAACCTGGAGAGTCCAACGAGAGACTGGCTGGTGGGACAGCAGGGTGATGTGCACCATCAGTGCAGAGAGTGTGGGGCCAAGCAGGAGAAGCATCAAGCACTCTCGTGCTTCCTCCTGGAGTCTGGTAGCATGGCCACCTCCACACCTACAGGCCCTAGAATTGCCCCAGGATGAATTTAGGCCTGGATCTGTGCTCTTTGGATGCGAATCTTCATGGCAGATCACAGAGGCTACTTGCCTTCTTTTTTAGCACTTTGCTTTAACAGTATACTAGTGCAAAAAGTGCCTTGGAGGAGGAATACTGGCAGCAGCTGCCCTTGCCTCCAGCCTTCTCTGCAGCAGCCACAGGGCTTGAGAGTGGAGCAAAGCTTAGAGAGCAAACCTCAGATAACAGAATAAAAACTGTTCGGGTCTTGCAAAGTGGGACCTTTTCCAGGTGAGTCGTTTTTCTCTTATATATCCAAGTTGCCTTCCAACTGTTTCCACTGTAGGTAGGTAGGAATGTGACAGTACGTCTGTCTTGGATACTGTATCCCATAAGCCATAGGAAAGAAAAAACAAAGAAAGGACATGTGCAATTTGACATCACTAAATCAGTTCTAGGGCTTGGTACCAATGTATGCATCTTTCCTCCTTTGCAGGACTGAAAACAGATTGGATTTTAATCCAATTTCTCCTGTATTGAATATTCATTTAATTCTGCTGGCTTTACATAGCAAAATCTTCCTCCAAGTGTACATCTTGGCTTTCTTTTTTGGAAAGAGGCTGAGACCCAAATACAGTCTCACACCATAGCTCACCTGCCAGTGGCAACATGCAGGGATGCTGGGCTTGCCAGAGCTCATTGCTGCTCACAAGAGCCATGCTCGGAGGGAATCCTTGTTTCCTAAGGGGTGTTTTGTTTTCCCCATCGCTGCTGAGCCTGTCACATCACCCCAGCACGTGTTTGAGTGTACAGCCACTCTATCCTCCTCTTTGCCCCATGGGAATTGCTTCCCTGATGTCCAACAGCTAATACCCACGAACAAACATGCTAATTTAAGAGCTGTTAAAGCTTGGGGGCAGCGGGAGGTCATAGTCAGCACAAACAGATGGTGTTTAGTCCTTGATAATTAAACTTTCCTGTAGTTTTGGGCGAGAGGCTTTCTAGACTTCTATTTCAGCACAGCTGCCTTGGGCCAGCTCTTTCTCCTTCCTTATCCTCTGCTCATTCTCAGCAAACGCTGTCTGCAGGACCCCAGGGAGAGCGAGGGTCTCTGCGGGGTTTCAGAGGTATCCTCAGTAGCCCCTAGGGCTCACCCCAGATGGTCTGCTGGCTCCAGGCTCCAGCAGCCAGAGCCCCTCAAGGAGGCAGCAGTTGGAGGCCAGGTTAGCAGTGCCAGCCTGCGGTGCCCCCAGCCTGTTTCAGAAATGCTGCTGGGGGGAGAGACCTTGGGTTTCTGTTTCTTGGCTGCCTTTCCCCTTCCACCAGCTCCATTCCAGGCAGTACTAAGCTGAGAGGGGGCAATGGGGCAGGGGTCAGTAAGGTCCTGTTGCAAACTGAGGCAGCAGTGATGGCAAGACAGCTGCTGATACGTGGCAAAGGTTGATCTATGAATAGTGCCATTTAGGGGGTCAGAATGAAAAGAGATCACTTCCTTCCCACTGCTTTTCCAGTTTGCAAGCAGGAGCAGGTGGCCCAGTCCTACTGACAGTCTTAGGCTTGGTTTTGGGGCAGACCCCCGTGTCTACCAAAGAGGCTACTGGCAGCAGAAAGCCTCCTTCAGCATCACTGACCCCAACATGGGCTGCCCCTACCAAAGGGAAGGATTAGTTCCTCCCTTCAGTGCCAACCTTTTTACTTGTTGTTTGGGCATTACAGAGACCCCCCCATGCCTCAGATTTCCCCTTACACTGCTCTCTTCAAAAACTGTGTGCTGCTGGGATGTCTGAGGACAGTCCCCAGCAGGTTGCACAGGGCATACTTGGGTGCCTACAGGACCTCATGGGGTGAGTGGGGTGATGAAACTGTATGGAACTGGGTGAAGCAAGCACCAAACCCTATCTGTCCGCAGTGTGGGCAGTGTTTCACTCCAACCTGCTTTTCCCTGCCCAGGTTTTCAGCAGCTTTCTTGGAGTGGGGAAGGAGGCAGGGGGAAGCCCATATGCAGGTGGAGGACAAATGTCCTCACTGTCACATCTGTCCTGGCTGCCGGTGTTCCCACAGCAGCTTTACAGCCATTACAGGCACACAGTCCTCAGCATTCCGAGCCCCTGCCTGCCTCCAACAGTGTTTGCTGCCCTGCCTGGGCCCTGGAAGCTGCCTGGCTCCTGCCTACTCCATCCTCCTGCCAACTCGTACTGCAGGCAGGGGGGAGAGATGAAGCAAAGCAAAACAAATCACAGTCACTGTCCCTGGAGGTATTTAAAAGACATGTGAATATGGCACTTAGGGACATGGTTTAGTGGTGGACTTGGCAATGTTAGGTTTACAGTTGGACTCAATGAGGTCTTTTTCCAACCTAAATGATTGATTCTATGATTCCATGATCCTGAGGCATCTCTGGAGAGGCAGTGTCAGAGTCATTGGAGTGGTTTCCTCAATGCCAAGAAAAAAAGCCCAAACAAAAAAGCAAGCTAAAATTAAAATGCCCAAGAAGCTCTGTACAACTGGATGTTCCATCACTTACTCCCCCAGCTGCTAAGCCAGTATCTTAATTCCCTCCCTGGACAAGACAAGCTGCCCAGGTCTCTTCCAGCGTTCCTCAGTCCAATCCTGCTGGTGTCCCTGAGCCCCTGCAACACAACTTCAGACTCTCATCCCTGTCCAGTTCAGTCCTAGCATGCTGGCAATAAGCAAACATGCCCTGCTTTCCGAGCAGCAGAGCTATGGCCTCAGTCTTTGCCTGTGTGTGTTGATTTGGGAAGGAGATGTAGCTCTCTCTGGCTTGAGGACTTCACCGCCAGAAGGTTTACAGGGGCCAAGCCAGCATGGGCTTGCCTGTGCTAGTGTCCAGCCCCTTACATGGGAGCTGCAGAGCACAGACCTCCAGAGGAGCAGATTTGGGCTCATGAGATCCGGTCTTCATGTTTCAAGCAAAACCCTGGGAAACCTGTGTCTCCCGATGCTGCTGAGAGGATACTAAAGCTCCTCCAGCAAGACACCCTCCAAAATCCCTATGAGCAGCAACCAGCCTCCTGAGGCTTGGCAAGGCTTGGAAACACCATGCTGCTCTATGCCATGCTGTGCCATGGGCATCCAAATGACAGAGGAACTCTGGAGAACAAGCTCTGTCTGTCCTCCCCTTCCTCTTTGTTTTGTTCTGGATGGCACATGACTATGCCTCAGTCTGAATTTAAATACTAGGATGCTTTTTTCTGACCTGGAGCTTTACATTTTAAGGGGTGTTGGGTATTTCATAAAGCAACCTGGCCACAGAGTCTCCTCATGACAGAAAGCAGAGTTGTGAGCAAAATCCTGGGTGGGTTGAAGGGCAGTGCAGCCCTGCAGACAAAAATAGGAATTGCTGCCAGCATTTGCCTGGAAATCACAAGCAACCTGGAGTGAGGCAGCAAGACCTTCCTAAAATATTTGGGATTGTTTGCTCAGTGTATGGGAGATTGGTTTTGATTTTGTGGGATTTTTTGGTTTTGTTCCGCATCATTGATATTCTGTTTTTGTGGGTGGTGACTAGCAATTGAAGTGCTGAAATTCAGTATGACACCAAGAGTTCCACACCATTGTAATCACAGCCTAGAGAGGCAGAATGAGCAGGATCTGCTCCCAAAAACCTGTCTTGGGTGACCAGAGAGGAGTACTGGGAAGCGCCTGAACCACAAGCATCTCCCATCTCCAATCTCCCTTCTTTCTCTGATCTCTTCTGTCTGTCCCTGGCATGATACCATCAACTCCATACCATCTATGGAAAGACACTGCTCAAGTCCTCATTTTAACAGAGGCTCCAGATAAAAAGTGCTGTCTTTGGCAGTTCTTTAATAGAAGCAAAGATCCAATTGATTCCTGCAATCTCTCTCTGCAGGGAGCTGGGAAATGCTCAGTGTAGAGGAAAGGTGAGTAAAAAGAGGGGGGAAAATTGCATTTCCCATTGTTGGTCCAAGCTTTCCTCCATCTCAGAGGCTGCCTGGGTGTGGATGTGGGATGTGGAGGAGTGGGGCTTGGGTGTGGGAGCTCAGCTGAGCTTCCTGCCCAGGTGGCACTGGTGTCCGTGAGGAATAATCTGGGGCAGTGTTCCTCTGCAATCTCTGCCATGGGGATTCAGGCCCCCTCCTGCCCTGCTGGGCTTTCTTACAGTGCCAGTTTTGAAGATGTGTGATGCTTATTAGTATGCTACTCTTTGTGTTGGCTTTTATCACTGCTGGCGCAGATGGCTGGTCTTGGACTGCTGCCCTCCACTTGAAATAAAACTGGTTAAGATGGTGGGAGTTTTGAGGACAGGTACAGGCTGAGGCTGTTGGTAAGCAGGGTCACTGGAGCGGTTTCCATCAGTGTACTCGTGCAGTGCTCTCCCAACATTGTGCTCCCGCCTGTCCCTAGGCTGCGGAGGAATCACAGCACCCAGCATGTGTCCCTTGTCCTACCAGGGACTGGAGTGGACTGCAGTCCTGCTGCTTTAGGGCTTGCTGCTCAGTTTGAAAA
>VZRE01003725.1:232152-251722 GCA_013396775.1 Cephalopterus ornatus | reverse complement strand
GGCTTGCTGCTCAGTTTGAAAAGCTGCAAGGTGTGGTTTGAGAGGAGAGGACTTGACCTTGCTCCTGGAGCAGAAATCCCCCAGCCTCTGGAGCTGCAGGGTGAAGATCTCAGTGCTGGGAGTCTTGGGACCCTCCTGGCCTTTCCACAGCTCCCTGCCCTGGAGGGAGCACATCTCTGTGATCCATGGGAGCAAGAAACTCCCTGTCCTGGATGCCAACTTGCCAGTCAGGCAGGTTCCCAAGCAGCCTCAGCCATTTCATGAGTTGCTTGTTCCTCCCCAAACCATCCCAGCTCCCCCTAGAGCTCCTAAACTCTGCAATACCCCCTACAAAGTAGCTCTCATTGTATCTGGACTGATGCTCCTTCCAGAGGAGCTGCTTTCTTCATTCCCGTGGGTATGGGGAGCAGCTTTGTTCACTGCTTTTCTCACTGAAGACACCCTACCTATGACATGCAAGTAAGTTGGAGCAACCCCAGGCTTCAGCAGGTAGGTTGGAGCCAAGAGCCCTGCAAGTCTCCAGCTGTCTTCAGGGGCACATCTTCCACCAAAACAGCTGGGAAATTTTGTGAGAACCATCCTTCCACCTTTTGGCCATCGCTTAGACCACAAGGGCAGGAGGGTCTGTGCAGCCACCCAGGGATCCAGTGGCACTCACTGGGATGGCAGAAACACAGTGATGGAGGAGCTTTGGGGCTCCTTCCTCCAGGGCATCCTCTTGCTTGGGGTCTCCACTTCATTACCAGAAAGGGAGAAGGTGGAGGGAGGAAAGTCACAGACTATAAGAGCCATGAGTGAATTAATTTCAGCTGGCCTCAGTCCTCCCTGTGGTGCTTGTGGACCAGGAGGGTAGTGCTAATTGCTCTATTGGCAGTGGGGGTTTAAATTAGATTTAAGAAAGCTTTCCAGGCACCAGGGATTCTGTCTCTGCAGGTAAGGCTTTCTGATAGCATGTATTAAGGGGATGATAAAGCCTTTCTCTTCCTCTTAAGCACAAAGTGGAGTTTAATGCTGATGAGGCACTGTAGGGCGAGAAGGTTTCAGGGCTGTTAGCAAGTGTCTGACATTAAGTGACAACTCCTTTTTCCTCTCCTTTCCATTGCCTTGCTGCCAGGGGTGATCTGAAAGGAGGAAACAGCACTCAGTGCTTTCAGATGCTCAAGCACTGCTCTCAGGGCTGCCCTCCTTCACACAGCGCTGCCCATGAGTGGTGCAATCCCCTGGGGAACAGGGGCTGGCGGGTGTCCTACCCACTGCAGTGCTTTACTGCTCACCCTGGAATCATGGGCTGCCCTTGGGAGTGATGGCATCTCTCTGGAGGCACCCTGGATCCCCAGGGCCAGGGGAAGCTGTGTCAGGATCTCTGGCAAAGGGTTAGGCTGAGGAGTCAAGGGTGACTTTGGTAAGGGTGTTTCTCCTTTGGTAACAGGGGGGTGCAGGAGGTGTCTGCTGCAAGTGTGTCCAGTGCAGGGCACTGTAATGGCTACAGTCGGCATCTGCACTACAGGTGTTGCATCATACCTCTGGAAGAGGCAGATTGTGGCCTCTCCTGCAGGATAGGTGGGCTGTACTGTAGTGTCAGCATCTGCAGTACAGGTGTACAGTGCTGCCTACGCTCAGTATCTGTGGTACAGGTGTACTGCAGTCACTGAGTGCAGGACAGGTGTACCAGAGCACATGGGGTTGGTGTGTGCAGTACAGGTGTACTGCAGCAGCTACAGCCAGCGTCTACCATAGAGATGTACCATGGCATCTACAGCTGGTGTGTGCAGTAGAGGTTGTACCATGGTATCAACAGTTGCTGTCTGTAGTACAGTCACGCCATAGTGTCTGCTGGAGGTGCCTGCAGAGTTCCAGGCTCTGGGCAAGGCTGCAGGGGAAGGAAATGGCTAACCGGAGTTTGTTTTTCCTCAGTTCACCACTTCAGAGCCAGTCGCTATAATAGCACCTGGTGGGGAATTGCCTGACAGAAGACTTTGTCATGGAAATACTAGGTTTTGAAACTACCACTTTTATATTGTGGGAGCCTCCTACTTCCAGAGTGAGGTTTTATTTATTTGTCATTGCTGAGAGTGAGCTGAGAGTGACAGGTGAGAATTGCGGTGGGAGGGTTCATCCCTTGCTAGCCAGGGATAGCCCTGCCCTGAAGTTGCAGTTTCCAGCTGCTAGTTGGTACCCCATTATTAGTGAGCATCCCCAAGACTTTGGAGATTATACTAAAGGAGAGCTGGAAAAGATCCATCTCACTGCTTGCTCAGAAGAGGACACTGGGACTGTTCAGCAGATAGTGGCATCCTACTTTTCCCTGGATACACAGTCCCCTTCACTCCTGCTGCCCCTCTTGGGACTGTCCTCTCCCCATCACACCACAGCACTTCATGTCACATCACTTTGCCCCTTCAATTCTGATCTGTCTCAGGGAACAGGCAACTGGAAACAAGTCTGGTTTAGACTGAGAGCTGCTGAAGAGGACCATCTATGTTGAGTTGTCTTCTGCTAAGAGTGACGACGACTGATGTCCTCATAACCTTTGGTGTAAGAGGACAAGGCAGGGGAAGATCAACTATTTGCTCTCTCCCCAAACAAGAAGCTGGAGACAGGGAGGATAGCTCCAGAGCTGCTGGTCCACCATATCATATCACATGTTCCCCCTCACGTCCCTTCCTCCTGCCCAGACTTCTCTTTCCTCTCCACAAACAAGAAATGATTCATTATAGAGGAAAAATCTTCCTTTTCCACAGAAGACTGAGTTTCCCACTGCTGGGTTTGCCATGTAATAAATGTGGTTCCCCTCCATCACCTTTCAACTGGTCCCTGCTGGCACTGGGACACAGCCCAGGGAGCTGCACACTTGGTGTACTGCTGATCACTGGCCCATGCACCCACATGCTGGGGTTCTGGCTTGTACTAGAGAAACAGTTAAATGAGCAAATACAGCAAATGGAAATTTGCATTAGAAGCATCTGCAGAAATTGTGAAGGTTTTGTTATGTGTTTGAAAAAAAAAAAAAGAGTATGGCTTTGGGCAAAACAGTCAAACAAAGCAAATACTGCATGGAAAATTGCAATTCAACTGAGAAAAAGTTGGTTTTCTGAATAGATTTTTTGTATTAAAATAGCTCCAGCTTCTGCTTGGCTGCAGGGCTCATCCTTGAGAAGAAATGGGGTTTTGCAGGATAAAAGCAGCGGAGCGGTGGATTCTCTGTGCCATCACTGGAAGCTTCTGCCTGTGTCCTGGCTGTGCCACAAAGTCCCCAGGGACCTCACCTGGGTCCCTCTGCTCTCTCTTTCCCACATGCATCCCAATAACATCACCCCGGAGATTATCAGTGCTTCAGGATAGGAACCACTCCTTGCCACATAACTATGGTGTCTGTCTCAGTGCTGGTCCAGCCTTAGGTGACACTGCCAAGCACATGGGCAGGAGCAGCAGCAATTATTTTAACAGCCAGTATGATGAGGAACAGCAGGGGAGGGCAGCAGGTGGCTTTGCTCCCTGGCAGGACAAAGAGGTAGAACTTGATGGCTGGTGATGGTATTTTGCACTGAGCCAAACCAAAGGCTACATCAAGCAGATCTCATGCTCTTCAGAGAACAGGCTGGTTGCTGGAGGGTCTGTCCTACCTCCTATCATTGCCACTGTCCCCAGAAATAGGGTGGCTGCACTACCTGGAGTCACTTGGACTGTGGTGAAGGGAGGCTCTGGCCCCTGGTTTCTTGCCTGCTTCAATTTCTGGTGCCACTCACCAATTTCAAGAGCTGTAGGAATGGAATATTCAGTGGGAAGTAAATTTGGGAGTAAATAGGGAGTCAGGTCCTGGTTTGCAGAAAGCTCCCCTCATACCAGCAGTGCCCCAGGATGTGGCATTGCCACCTGCCTCAGGTTCCAGCTATCACCTGCTCGCTGAGCTGCCTCTTGTGATGCAGCCAGAGCACAGACAGGGTGACAGTCAGGGAACCATGCTATGGGCATTGAGGGGACACATGGAGGAGCCAGAGTGGAGAGCAGGAATAAGAGGAGCAGGAGGGAAGAAGCAGAGGGAATGATAAGGATGTTGTAATTAGCACTTAGTGCTCCTTGCACAGAGCTTTCAGAAGAAGGTCACATTCATTATCTCTGTTTTACAGGTGGGGAAACTGAGGCACAGGGGAGGTGATGAGAGTGACTTGCTCAAGGTGACTCAGGAGGGCTGGGAGCAGGGTCTGTGGCTGGCACGTCCATGCTGTACAGCTGCAGCACACTGGGAATGGCTGTCACTGCCAGCCCTCCCAGCCCAAACAGCACTGCAAATTCATCAGCCAGGCCATGAGTCCCTTCTCTGCCCACCTCTAGGCTCGCGCTCTCAGAACCACCATCTCTCACAGCATCCCTGCCCCTGAGAGGCATTTGAAGTCAGGCTGGTCCAGCTGCACCCCAAAATCTGCTCATGATATCCCTCCCAGCTGCTCTTATGTTCCCTTCCAGCCCTGCAAAGGCTCACAATGTCCTGCTGCAAACCCGAGGCCATCTGGGCTCCTGCAACAGTGCTGGGTAGTCAAATATGTTTGGGTGGATTTTTTTTCTCTCACCAATACAGCTCCCCCTTTATTTAGGTTTAAATGGATGCCATCTGGCTAATGAGCCCATACTCATGTTCTAGATTAAACCGCAATCCTGTGCACGTTACTGATACAGCACTGGAGATTAGAGAGGCTTAAATGGTTTTCAAGGTGTAATTTGCTTTTCATGCATGGTGCTATTTACCTCCTGGCGGGTGGGCTGGCATTCTCACTGCTGTCCCCAGCAGCTCCCTCCCGGCTCTGGTCTCCCCTACCAGCCCTGGCTCCAAGAAGAGGAGAGCTTGGGCATCTCCAAGACTGGCAGGGCTGTGCAGGGCATCTTGTGGTTGTTGCTGCCATTTGCCCACTCCTGGGGAAACTTGTTGGTGCCAGGAGGATGTCTTCATTGCCTGCTTTCTTAGCTGTTACCTCCTGCACACCTCCCTTCACCATAGCATCCCCTGGGACATGGCACAGCTCCCTGGGATGGAGTAGCCTTTGCCTCTCTTCTGGCCCAGAGAGGTGGGAAATGACTGTGGCCCATATTGGCAGGAGGTGGCTGAGGCAGCATGGCACATCTGTTGGTCGCTGTGAAGATATGGAAGAGGGTTATGCTTTCCCTGGCATGCCCAGAAGGATCAGGCTGGTGGGCAGCACCAAAACTGGCCACACTGGAGTGGCAGCAGCTGGCTGTGCTGAGATCTGCATCTTGCACATCCTGAGCACCAACTGCTGCTGTGAACTACTTGGGTGTGCTCCCATCTCTCCAAATACCCACGTGCAGGCAGTGGTCGGCTCCTAAGATGATGTTGCAGCTGCCAAGGAGAGCCCAGCACGAGGTTTTGAAATGTTGAAAATCAGGTGAGGAGGGCACAGCATTTGTGCAAGGCATATCATCATCTCCAGGCACTGCTTGTGCTGGCAGCTTCCATGGAAAGTGCTACAGGCTATTGAGTGATGAAGGGTGTGCCAGCAAAATGCCTCATTTTGCAGCAAGTTCCCCTGTGGCTGAGGTGAAGTCTGGCTTTATGGTCATCTCCCTGCTGTCCCATCACGTTGTTTGGCTGCGCGGGAGGGACAGGCTCTCAGCACTCGAGTCTCCTGGGGACCAACCCTGACTGCTCCTGCCTGTGTTTGCTTCCACAGATGGCTAATCCTGTCCCGTCAGCCTGCTGCGTGGTGCTCACCGCGGTGGTGGTGGTGTATGCCCAGAGGCACAGCCAGCAGGGTGAGTGCTTCACACCTCCCATACCTTGTGGGTCCTGAAAAATGTGAATGCTTCTCCTCCAGCCTCTCTTCTGGGAGAAGCTGAGTGCACCCTCCAGGTTTGCCTGATGCTACTTTTCTGCACATTACCACTTTTCTCCTCTCCATGACACGTCTCCTCCAGCCCAACCCTATGGGGTTTGAGCATCCTGCATCTTCCCAGCACCTGCTGGTGCCTCTTTCCCTGCCCACACCCCTGTGTGTCCCATGATGACCCTACAGCCAGGGCACTGCTTTGGACCCCTTCCCCCACCCTTTTCTGGGCACTGCCCTGTGCAGCCCACCCGTGAAGGAATGAACGGTTGGGAAGAAGCATCAGCCCAACAGCTCCCTGGTGCCCTGCCCCATGACCATGATCTCATCCTACTCTCACCTACTTAGGGTGACTTCATCCCCATTGCCACCACACATCTGCACCCACCACTGGCTCACTTCTCTCCAGGTTGGCAGAGGATTCAGGGCTTACCTTAGTTGTGACTTTAGACAGACTACATTTTAAGGTCACCAATAGTATTGGGAGCTGGAGGGCCCCACACGATCCTGGGTCTAGGCAGGAAGCAGGAAGGTTATGAGGGATGGGTGGGTCCTGCTGTGGAGTCCAGCCCTGCAAAAATGTGACGAAATGGGGGACCTCCAAAATATACTGCTTTTCCTGGCAGTCAGCCTGTCTGTAGTTGCTTCTAGTGGATTATAGAGGGAGATTTCACTGATTAACTTCAGTAAAGACATCTATTTATCCATGGGCGCTGTGAAATTGAGGAACCCAGCCAGAGTGCCCCACTGAGTTGCCCTAAATCTAGCTGGGCAGGTTTACATTGCGAGAAGCTGCCAGCTTGGACACAAAGTAGCTGGGACTTGGCAGCACTTCTCTATTGCATGGGGACCACCACTCTTTGGACACAGGGAGTTTGCTGGCTGGTATTGCAGGAACATCCCCAATCCCTTCACAGAGTTCCTGCTCAAAACATTTGGTTGCTGATTTTGTGTGTGCTGCTTGTGGTGGTGTGACACTTCCTGCAGAGAAGCAAAGCTGCTCGGTCCTGCTGTGCTTGTAGGATGGCTGTCTGGGAAGCTTTGAAGGACCCAGTGTCCAGACTGGTAGAGTATCCTTTGGGATGCACCAGGCTGCTTCCTGCTATGCTGCAGGGATGGCAGCCCATACCTGCCATACAAGATGATGCACAAAACACAGAAGTGCCAGGTACTTCAGGGTTACACATGCTGGAAATATGCTGTCTAGACAGAAGCAAATGCTGTTCCCCACCAGCGCTGAGCAGGGTCATGCATTTTGCCGCTGGCAGCAGCATGTCGGCACAGAGCTGCAACGACTGTCAGCTTCTACTCTGTGATCCGGCAGGATTCAGGGATTTGGCAGCATAGCCTCCCCTGACCTTGTATCCCTCCTGTTTCCCTTGCCCGCCTGTGCCTGGAAGGGAGGTATCTGGGGCACGAGCTCAAAACTGGAGCTGCTGAGGCCTTTGCACATCAACAAGTGCCTGAATGGGGTGTGCAAAGTGAGGCTGGGCTTCTCCCATCTGCAGGAGCCAGAGAGAGTGCTCTGCACTGAGGGACATAAGAAGTGGACAGGGCTGGAGGAAGGCTGGTAGGGCACTTCCAGGTCTGTCCTCAATCTGTTCCCCAGAGGCACTGCATGTCTATCCTGGGCACCTCTCTGAAACACTGAGAGGATGCTCTGGGCTTTGGAACAGCAAGTTTCCTGCCCATCCCACCATGGCTGGCTTGGAGAGGCTGCACACATGCAGGCCACGCTGGAGAGTGTTTGCCCCCGTTTGAGCCCCGAGGGTTGTGCTCTGTGTGCCCCACCCAGACCTCACTCTCTGCTGTGCTGCAACCTCTCCTTACCAGCCAGCCCCAGGGTTCATCCCACACCAGCCAGGCCCTCGGGCTGGAAAAGCATAGTAGGAACGGGGTGGGAGGATGCATTAATCCCTCTGGTGGCAGGGACTGGGTGGAATGGGGGGAAGATGCTGGCATAAAGTCCATTTATCATGCACTTGAGGCACGTTTGACTTTAATAGCTCATGAAGCACTTTAAGAGATGCATTAGCACTGAATACTTGAGTGAGGAGGATGTGACAAGCTGTTAAGTGAGCATGAGCACCGTGAGCCAGGCCACCCGCTCCTGACTTTCATGTGCACCCTGGTGATTACTGGAGTCCTGCAAAGTGCCACATGAATTAATAAAAGCAGCATCAGGCTCGGTGAAGGTAAGGCTGCTCATGCATTAACCCTTCTGCCGCTCATCTTTGGACCTTCTCCTTGGAGCTGGCAGAGCAAAAGGTGCATCTGGCTGGGATGCAGAAGCTCAGGATGATCCCTTGTGTTGGGGGAAGGGAGTGGAGGGGCTCAGAGGTCAGCAGATGTGGGGTACCCTTCCTCCCACAGGTTGCAGTGCTTATTTGCTTTGCATCCATGGCAGGTTGCTAAGGTTTTGCCTTCACCACCCCAATGGGCGTGCCACTTTCAGCTACCCACGGGGGTGGGCACTCTGTGGTAGGAGACCAGAGATATCCAGCAGGGCAGCCCCAGGGGGATGCTCGGAGGCTGGCATTAATGTCCTGGCTCAGGCAAATGGGTTTGAGTATCCTATTTCAGGGAAGGGCAATAGGAGGGGCAGTGAAAGAGAGTGTTCTTGAGCGGCTCTCCTATGGCACAATCCCTGACAGGGGGGCATATGGATAGGACAGAATTGCCTGGCTGCGGGCAGGGGTGCCACCATCCCAGAAGAAACATCTCTAATTTCTTAGGTTGTGCCTTTATGCCCAGAACAGCTCAAACCATTGAATGGGGATTGCTGCCATCCCACTTCCACTGTGGGGTCTTTGGTTCTGTGTTTTGGAGCAGCTGGGTCGAACCGTGGGTGCTGCTGGTGCTGCCACTGGCCAGGAGTTGCACAGTGGACTCACGGCTAATCCTATTGCCACTAAACCCATCACCCCATGCCACTCAGGCCCTCACACTGGGTGGCTCTGGCAGGCCCCTGTGGCGTGCTCAGCATGGGTGGGATCACTGCTTGCTCCATCAAACACACAACCCTATCAGCCCAGGCAGTGGCACCAAGTCATTCCAAATAGCCGCCTCAGTGCTCTTTTTTCAGCCAAGAAAAAGGTGATGCACTGGGTGAAGCTGGAAGTGGGATAAAAAGAGATGAGGTTTACAGGCATTAGCTGTCAGAATACATTTGTTTGACCCTCCTGCCAGACTCACAGAGCAAGTGGTCCAGGGGTGTCATCCCCAGTGCATGAATAAGCAGCTTTGGATGGGGCTGCCAGATTGGGGCAGCCTGCCTCCAGAGACAGGCATTGCCCTGGACAGAGCTGTCCACATCCACACAGATCCAGCCAGCATGGAGGGATGGACAGGAGCTGCAGGAAGAATGGGAGAGGACAGAGGAGGCACAACAGGCTGAAGATCATAGGGGAGAGCCTGATGCTCTCCACATAGAATAATAGAATCACAGAATCACAGAATGGTTTAGGTTGGGAGGGATCATCAAGTTCCAACCCCCCTGCCATGGACAGTGACACCTTCTCTAGAGCAGTTTGTTCAAAGCCCCATCCAGCCTAGCCTTAAACACTTCCACGGATGAGGCATCCACAGCTTCTCTGAGCAACCTGTGCCAGGGCCTCACCACCTTCAGGGTGAAGAACTTCTTCCTAATATCTAATCTAAACCTACCCTCCATCACTTAAAAGCCATTACTCCTCGTTCTGTCACTACATGTCCTTGTGAAAAATCACTTTTCCATGTCTCTTGTAGCCCATTTAGGTACTGGAAGGTGTTATAAGGTCATCCCAGAGCCTTCTCTTCTCCAGGCTAAACTGTACCAATTCTCTCAGTCCTTCCTCATAGGAGAGGTGTTGTAGCTCTCTAATCATCTTCCCATTATTGTGGATAGCTCAGTTTTCCTTCCTGTGTTTTGTTCTTCAGGCGGTAGTTGCTGCCAATTTATTTCAGAATAGAGGAAGGTGATGGGGAAAGCTCAGCAGAGCACTGGTGCGGTGCTGCCTGCTGTGACACTCACACCTTTGGTTGTCCAAGGTCTCCTTTGTGTGAGAGCAGAGGTGGCAGGGGTCTCTCTCCCTAGCACGGCTTGAGCACCCTTAAAGGAAAGGAAGAGGTCACAGCATGAGCCCTGGAGCTTTATCAAAGCCGTTACATGGAAAGTGTGTACATGGTGGAGATACCTAACCACACTTCAGGCTATAAGTGTAGAGGCATGGGTGATTTCAGCTTTTCTACTGAATGCCATGCCTACTTGTTGTTGGAATCATCTTTTCCTATTAGACCCAAGGGCTACAGCAGTCCTGGAAGGATGGAGATCTGCTTCCCCAGACTCCTGCCATGACCAAGGTGTCTTCCCCATCTATCATCTCTGCCAGAGTTATGTCCTCATCTGTCCCAGACTGAGATTTCTTTGCTTTTAAAAGAGGAGTAATTCTGCTTTATTGATCCTCACCTTGCTGAATTAACTCATGTTTAAACAATAATTATGTTTTCACCCAAGAGAGAAGACCAAGAGATAAAAGTCTCTGGAAATGAATGTATTTCAGATGCCACGTGCCAGGGTTAATTTATTGATAGGTGCAGAAGCTTCCATCTCCTCTCTTTCTCAGCAGCAACAAGCAATTAGCCCCCATCATTCCTCAGCTGAGGAAAAGAGAGATTTTGTTTCATTACTTTCCCTTCTCTCTTGCTCTCTTAAGCCCTGACACTAATCTTTTGCAGTCAGTTCTGCTGCAAAGCCTCCCGAGAGCTCTAGTTTGCATGCGCCTCATTAGAAATGCTGCCCACATTTCAGCTAAGACAAAGCCTGGACCGGTAAATAGCCTTCAAAATGAAGAGCAAAGCCATGCAAATTGGCTTTTTGAAGAGAAACCAGCTGTAGATATGTTCCTCTCTAAGCCCCTCACATTGTCCAGCTTTCTCTGTGTGGCAATTGTAGGCTGACAGGGATGTGACCAGCTCTTTCTGGACTCTGCCTCCTCCACATGACTCAGCCCATGCCAGGGAATGCCATCTGCCTGGCATGCTCAAACTAGTTGCTTTGCTTTTGTTGGTGTTCTCTGGATTTTCTGTGCGGGAGATGGTTTGGACATTCACACAGGACTGTGTATTTTGTTTGTAGACATCTCTGTAGGTTTTGGTTGTTATGCAAATGCAGTTCAATTCAGGTGCCTGGATTCAAGAGGTGTGATGAGGTACCTGGGTCTTGAAGGGAGGTGTGCATCCAACCTAAGATGGCTCTGCAGGAGTACTGTCAACAAACATACATTCAGAAGGTTCTCTTCTCTCTTCTCTCTTTTCTCTCTTCTCTCCTCTCCTCTCCCTCATGGCGCTATCAGAGTGTCCTTCAGTCATGCATTAAGTGACATGACTAACATCTGTCATTTGTTGTTTGTTTGTCCATGCATCCCCCAGGGTGAGATGCGTGTGCAACAGAGTGATCTGGAATTTTTGTAATTGCCAGGGCACAGGCAGTTGCTGAGGAAGGCAAGGTCAAAGGGACTGCTTTTGTGTGCTGAGCAGCCAGCTGGGAGGGTGGAGATGGTGCCTGCTTCGCACAAAGCCTCCTTTCAGGCTCAAGCTGGGGCCAGTACAGGAAAAAGCTCTGTCTTCTTATTACACAGCACCTTCCCACTTCCCGTGACACCTGCTTGTGTCTCTGGCCAAGTTCTGCTCTCAGCACAGTGCACTGGCACTTCATCTCCGGGTGGCTCCTGTCAAGACCTTATCAGTGTTGTCCTCCCCAGGACACCATCCTACATTCCTCCACTGGAGATGAATGGACTTGTGTTTGGCTGTGTAAAACATATGTTCTTGCCGAGGGAAGGCTCGTATTTTAACTGCTCTCTGTGTGATGGACTCATCCTTTCCATTATATACATCAGCCTTTTTGTCACCAGCAAAGTTTGCCAGCAACAGTTTTATGTTGCCTTCAAGATAATTGATAAGACGAGTGATTAGCAATTGGCCAAGAACAGATCCCTGCGGGGCCATGCTGGGAACACCCTCCTGCAATGATGATTCCCCATTAACAATTAATTCCCCATTAGCAATTACATTTTTTAATCCTTCCTGTTATAACTCTGGATGTTATCATTATCCAGCTGGCTGAAAACACCAGCCTTGCTCCAAACTGCAGCCCCATTCAGCAGAGCCTGCTTAAATCATTCTGAAGGCTGCCATTCAAGGGCAAGCATCTGCTCTTTGCCTCCTTTGCCTTGCTCATTGCTGCTCACAGCTAATCCTACCCCAAGCTCATGGCCATCCGCTGGGGACTAGGATTGTCCTGGTGGGATTGCTGCATCTGCTGGGGGCCAATCTGCTGGCCCATCCCCATGCTGGCCAGAGGTGCAACCTGGCTGTAGTTCAAGTTGCCCTCTGATGCCTTTCCAAGGAAGGTCCGTCATCTCCATCCCTGAGCATTCATTATTGTGATGGTTTTCCCACTGCCTCCCCATCTTCCCTGCCAACTCACAGCTGCAGGGAAGCAGCAGAGACAGCAACCTACCCCACCTGCAGTGACACCCCCTGCTGCAACCCATTAAATTCTGATGCATGCTGTTAGGGTGTTTAAGAGCCCATCAAGGTCTGGGCTTCCCCTTGGTGCTCTGATCTTCCCCTGCTGCTCCCCTACCCTATATGGTGAATGTGAGTCTAAGAAAAACAACCCCAGAACCAAATAGGCACAAACATCTGCATGCTCCCCTTTCCATTCCTACCCCACTGTCTGTCCCTGAGCACCTGACTTTTTTTTTTGCCTTTTTTTTTTTTGTCTCCCAACACGGGATGCATCTCTTGAAAGGTCCATGTCTGCAAAATGAAAGAAAACATTAAAAATAGCCCCAAGTCCTGGAAGAACTTTTTCTATTACTGGACATCCCTCTGAGCTCAAGTAGATTTCCTGCCCAGACACAGAGTGAATTATGGCCAAGCTCTCGGCAGCTGACCTTGTGGTCAGCCAGAGCACAGGCTTGCTAATAAATGTGGTCAGCCCCTACCGCAAACAGCCTATTTTTAGTGTCTGTGTTTCCTTGCCCACTGCCTCATCGCTCCACAGGTTTCAGAGCCCAGCATTCCCCGGGGGTCCAGCCAGAAGTGCAGGATAGCCCCATAGGAGCACATCCTAAGGCTTGCTTCTCCCTCTTGGGAGGTGGGAAATCAAGAGGCTTGATTTCCAATGCAGTGTCTGTTAATTTTTCACCACAGAAATTTACTGGTGCACAGAGCAGTGTGGCCTGTCTTGCTGGAACACTTCGTAGGAGCACAGCTCATACCTCTCAGGCAGGGAGCAGAGATCTCACAGCTCTCACCTGGGGTCTGGGTTTGGAAAATAGCCACAGGTCAGCATGAGACTGATGACTGATGTCCTGTTGTGCAAAGTGCTGTTGCATGCAGGAGGTGAGATGTTCTTGAAGTACAAGTGGGTGAGAGAGTAAAAGAAGGGAAAGAAAAATAGAGGGAGTGACATTTAGACAAGAGGAAACACAGCTTGGTGGTTCAGGGCTTTGAAGACTTGCTTTTTGCAAGTTACCAGAGTTTGGAGACATGCAGAGGACATTGCAAAGAATCTGCATGCCTTTGCTGTACACATCTGGCCGTAGGCATTTGAACTGAATTTGTCCCTTTCTGGAAATGGGAGAAGTTGTTTGAAATAGAGCTCATGAAGTTCTGGAGGATAGCAGGGTTCTGTCCTACATGAGCCATCCAGGAGTTTGGAAGGAAACCTATTGGCAATACCTGTGATGCTAACAAAAATAGAAACCTTCCATCAGTTGCAGGTCCTGGGTATTGAAGCAGATCAGAAATCTCAGGCGGGGGGGGATGTGAGAGAAAAAAGAAAATATAACTTAAGAGTGTGCATCTGTCAGGCTTTGGGCAAGCCTGTGATCTCACAAAACTGGTGAAAACAGTTCACATCTCTGGTGAGAAGAAGAAACTGCTTGGAGGATCACAGTCTGACAGGATTCATTAGTTCTGCCAGTGGCAAGGAAAACCATGTCTCAGTAGTCTCTTAGACTTCATTACCCATCAACAGGCAATGAAGGAAGAGGAATGGGATTTGTAGTCCATCCAGACACCTAGAGAAGCTTTGAATGGAGAGTTACTGCTAACATAGTGCAACGCTGCCACAATCTGTGGGCAGGAGGCAGGCCCTCTCTGCCTGTGCACGTGTGCAGAAAGGGCAGCATGGGATGGGGAGTAGCACTCTGTTCGTGGAGCATCTGCATAAGCCAGAGGGTCCTTGCCAACAAACCCATGTTGAAACCCACTGCCAAGCAAGCCCTGCTTACTGGAGACAGGCTGAGAGGAAGGGTTGGGATTTCCTTCTGTGTGGAGCATCGTCCTGCTGTGTGGAGCAGGAGCTTGGCTTCCTCTGGTGATACATGATTGTAAATCGAGGCGCTGCCATAGCAGCTGGGGGGCCCCAAATGCTGAAGGAAGCCAAAGTTTCATTTGCACTGATTTTCAGACCCTGGAAAGCTGAGATTTAGCCTAGCACCCAGGGAGTAGCCATGGGCCTTGCTCATTAAGTGATCTCTGGCTGCTGAAGGACAGTGTTCTGTCCTAGCACTGACCTCCTTTTAGTGTGGGAGGAAGCAATCCTCGTCCTGTTTTTACATTCTCAAAGGCTTCCAGAAATGGAAGATCTCATAAAACAAGTGACACTTGGAGTGGAAACCTTTAGTGCTTCAGAGGCTTGGCTTCAGCTAGCCTCCAAGAGGTCAGAAAGGTCTCACCTCAGAAGTCATGTGGCTATCCCAGAGAGCCAGACATCTCACATTTCCAGAGCAGCCTTGCCCCAGCCAGACTGTTCAGAGACATGTCTCCAACAGAACTTGCACTGAAGGTGCCACTCATTAGTTATCTGATTTGAACTGTTTCCAGTGTCTGAAGTCCTGGATCATAGGCTGCCCTGGGACTGCAAAGCCAATCTCCTGTCAAGCTGAAAGAGCAAAGCACTGCTGCTCTGTGGGCAGCTCCGGGCACCACTTGCAGGAGCCCACAGCCTGAGCAGATGGTGCTGCTAATAATCCACAGAACATGTCCCAGTAGCTATGTGTAGCAGAAGCCAGGACCAGAAGGGCAAGTAGGGCTAGGGCTGAGACATTCAGATCCTGCATATCCATCTGTAGTCCTGGGCATGGAGTCACTCACTGCTGTCTTCAGTCCACCCATGACATCTGGGAGCAAGCAAAGTCCTGCATTATGAGAGCACAGTCATGGCAAGACACTGAACACAAATACCTTCATCTCTGCTTCCTGTGGAAAGGATTTTCTATGGTGGGAACAGAGCAAAGATACCATGAAGCATGTTCAAGAGTTCATATGCTGGGACACAACATGCACAAACCTCTGTTATCAAAGCCTTTGGTGGGGTTAATTTCTCTGGGCAGCCACTGTGGTTCTGTGGAAAGGGAAATTCCTAATACACAGATTCCTAATTGGAGTGGGAGATGCTGAAGTGTAAAAAATAAACAGAAGAACTTGCACGGTGTGCAGTCTGTGCTGGGGATGAAAAGAGCATATTTCAGGATAAGTGGTCTTGGGCAGCACTAAATGAAGTGGATCCATGCAGAGAAGCCAGTATAATTGTGGCGTATTAGAAGGAGAAAGAGAAGAAGGATTGAGGAGGGGCTGTGGCAGACTGGTTACAGAGGGGAAAAGTGATGTGTGTCACCTTGTAATGACTGCTCCAGGAAGGCCCATCAGGTGGAGAAGCGAAGTGAAACCACCAGGCAATTGACAGTGATGGAGGCAGGAGGGGTTACAGTGATATTAATCCTGTGTATGGACCACTGATCTCTGGGTATACAATTTGCTGGGAAAGACTGTTATTTAGGCTCAGCTGTTATCAGGTGCTAATTGAAGCTGTGGAGTCTGGAGCCTCATTGCACTGCCTTCCCTTGACTAGAGCCATACTGGGGAGGCTGGTGTTGCGGAAAGGGTTTAGTGCATGTGATTCAGAGAATGGGGGTAAAACAGCCTTTGTTTCCACCCAAGAGACAAGGGGAAGGGGCTAAAAGCTTCTCCTTGCACAGTTGCATGCACCTGTGTGCAGGGAAAGTCCCTGGCAAGACAAATCCACCTCTCAGTGCAAAATTCCGTGTGGATGGGGCAAAGCCTCACCTCACAGGTGACAGGGTGCACGCAAGTGACAGAGCCATGCACTGCCTTCCATCCCAGATTCAACACACTTGATCTTCCTAGCTTTTTTAGCTTGCAAAGCCTGCAGCATTTCCCCCAGAGCAGACCTATGTTAGAAGATTTAAGTCATCTGCCAGTAGCCAAGCTTTTCTCACTTATCTATTCTAGGGCTTTGCAAAGCAGCCAGAGGTCTGCAGAGCTGATGCTAGAAAATATTGACCTGCAAGGCTGGGAGACTGTAGGGCTTCTGCCAGCCAAGACCTGTGTGCTTTGTAGGCAGAGGAGAGCTGGCACCATCACACCAAGGAAGTGACTGGGATGCACAAGCTAAAGCAGAGCTGCAGCATATGGCACATCTTGCTTGATTCTTGCTGCATTTGCTAAGGTGTAACGGGGTGTACATGTATGTGCATGAATTCCTGATGTCCAGGCCTTGGGTACGCTACTGAATAACACAGCTCTGCTGGTAGAGGAATGGAAGGGGATGGATGTTTTGCTATTCCAAAGGGTGCTTCTGCTCTCTGGACAAAGGTTACCTCTGTGCTCTGCTGGTCTGTGCTGCTCGCAAGGGGCCACACCTGCTGCCTCCAGAATCCAAACTGAAATAAAGCCAAGGAAGTTGATGAGCATCCCTCACAGAGGTGACAAAGCTGCAGAGGGGGATCAGGGTCTCATTCTGTTGTGAGCAGCACAAAGGCAGGCTCACAACAGCAGCACCAGCTTAAAATCTGTGTGGTGCAGACAGTACACATGGGGGTCTGCTTCTGGGAGTTTGTCCTTATAGCCTCACATCTATGCATCCATTCAAGTGAGGACCAGGCAGGCAAACTCTGCTCATCATCTCAATTGTTTACACTTAAATCTGCTCCCAGGGGGACAGTAAATTGGGCCTGGAGTGTACCCAGGGGGATTCTCCAGCCATAGCCATGAACTTGAGACTTTGTAGGATGAGTCACAGAGAGCCTCTGACTCCAGACAAGCCACAAGCCCTGGCAGGTTGGACTCTGCTGCATCTGTGGCTTGCCTGCACTATGGTGTGGTTGCTCCAGCTGACAGCATGCCGTGCAAGGGAGAAACTGAGGCTCAAGGGAGAGAGAGAGTGCATCAAATCCAGAAGCTAATGTCTGTCTGTCTAGTCCTCTGCCTGCAATTTGCCATGGGAAACCTCCATGTCTGGCCATAACTGTGAGCCTGGGGACCTGCCACTATCTGTGCTAGCTGCTGGGACAACTGGAGAGGCTGGATGCAAAGCATGAAAATCCAGTGATGTTGGTGAGGAGTGGGAAGAGGCTCCTGAGCGCTGCAGGACTTCTACTCTTGGGAGGAGATGTAGCATTACCTGGGATGCAGCAAGGCATCTGTCTGGTAGTCATATCCCAGTTCCTGTGCTCAGCAGACTTGAAAGGTAGTTTTATGTTTGTGGTGGGAAGCACAGGGCCTTGAGTTTGTCTCTTTTTTTCCTTTGAGTGGCATAGAGAAGAAGCAGCTCAGGAGCTTGGATTCCCCACTGGTGCCTCCTCACTCTTAGAGCATCACACAAGAACTTTGGTAGCGGTAGGAACCATGGTCACCGGCTCACTTGCCCGTGAGCTGCAGTATTGTTCCCACTGGTGCTCCAGTGAAGTCCATTCGCTCTACTGGAACTCTTCCCTGTCTCCTTTTTGCTCAAGGGACCTCTCCATCTTTGCCCATTAACACCCAGCCCTTGCCTTCCCCTCTCCCAGTGTCACAGGGCACTAAGAGGAAGTATATTGTTCCTCCTTGGTCTTGGGGGATGCTTGTGCTCTCTCCCTGGCCCCATGCAAGCATCCTCCTTTTAGCCTTGGCTGGGTGTAAGAGCTCTGCCAGCTCTGTGGTTCCTGTTGGCAGAGAGCCTTTAGGGCTGCCTGCAGGCCACCTCATTGCTCTTCCCATCGTGTCAGTGGTGCTTTGCTGATTTTACAGATGCAGTGCACTGGGTCTGCCCTGGCACAGGTAATTCCTCCACCTCTCAGCTTGGAGACGGGCATGTCCGTCTGTCTGTCCCTCCTGGCTTGCAAAGAGAGTTTCTGTTGTTTTCAACACAAGCTGCTGGAGACTGATCCTTGCTTTTGTGGAGTGTGAGCCCTGAATATTCAGAAAGCAACACTGAACTTGGTGTGACCATGGTTGGCAGGCTCTGGCCATTAATTAATTAGCATTGATTGTGTTTCCAACAGTGGAGGAGGGAGCGGCAGCTCAGGGAAGCAGTGAAGTGTTGCAACATAATCACTGCAGCTATTTACATGCTGTTGATTAGTGCTCTTCAAAAGTTACATTGCTGCTGCATTGGCAGCATAGGAAACAGAAGGGAAAATCCCTGGGGAGGGAATAGTAACCACATGGGACTTCAGAAGCTATAATTTTTAGAAGAAACATCACTTTTTATGTCTATGCAGGGTTTGAGGTTTTTGTGTGTTTTTTTTGTTTTTGTTTGGTTGGTTGGTTGGTTTGGTTTTGGGGGTTTTGTGTGTCTGTATGGGGTTTTTTTGTTTTGTTTTGTTCTTGTTGTTGTTGTTTTAATTTATTTTCTGGTTCATGACATTGTCTTAGTTTGAGTCAGTCTTAGCAAAGGTGCTGCTCACATCTCCTGCATGGCAGCAGGGTCGGTTAACCCCTGGTCCACCAAAAAGTGCTTTTTAAGAAGTGGGAAGTGCCTTGTCCCCCAAGAAATTTGGAGGAGGTTGCGGGAGGGCCGGTAGTGTTGGATCAGTCGCTTTAGGATGGAGGTGTCTACCCTATGTGAGCAAGGTACCCAGCCTATCTCTGTGTTGGTGAACCATCTTACTCCAGAATCTGGGCAAGTCTGTTCCAGTGAGCTGTCTGAGTCCATGGGCTTTTGTACACATGATGCATTTCTTTCTCCATACTTTTGCAGTTTTATTCTTGGCAGCACAAGAGAGATGGCCCCGGGCATCCTTCTATTGATCTATGAGTAGAACTTTGGGACATAAACCCAGAAGGAAAATTTCAGGATTTAGGTAGGCAGAATTAATCCCGTTACATTCTTCATCCTGCCCTAAATCACAGCTCCGGAGTGGAGAACCTCGAAGTGAGAGCTACCACGAGCGCATCACAGCTTTTTTTAGTGTTGTTGCCCAATGTTGCGGAATGCTGAACGTTGAGTGTCTTTAGTTTGTGCCGTGGCATGGGACAGCTCCCAGGCTTGTTACTGCATAGCCCATTGCCCATTTGGGCTGTGACAGCATGCTGGAAGCCCTGGGCTCTAGTGAGTTTTCTTTCCCACACAACACGTGTGCATAGATGCCTTGCCAGGGTGCTGGGAAAGCAGTGCCAGGGCTGGATGAGGGGTGGGAAGTGGGTGTCAGCAGGCAGACTTTCAAGTCAAGCCTGGTATCACGAGGGATTAGTGGATTCAGGCTGTTGAGTGATTTAATTGTGTTTTCCTTCCTCCAATGAGCTTACACCATTTTTCTTAACTTGCTTAGCTCTGAGGAGTTTTTTAGTGTAACCCTTATTCATGGGAGGCTTTTTGTTTTGGTGCCTCAGAGGGAGCACCGCAGCAACTGTCTCATAGTTCCACAAGCAACCCCTACAGTTTCTGAGTGCTGGCA
>VZRE01003725.1:192152-232145 GCA_013396775.1 Cephalopterus ornatus | reverse complement strand
ATTTCTGTCATCCCCAGGAGCATAGGGAGGTCCCAGGTGGATAAAAAGGCATCAGCTCAAATTAATTCAGTGCTTTGGGTTTTTGTATTTCAGCAGGGTCAAGAGAGCCCAGCCAAACCCTGGTGTCAATATGCCAGGTGCCACAGGATCCCAAAGGAGGGAAAAAAATCAGAGCCTAGCTGTGATGCAGTCAACTCCCCCAGGCCAGTCAATTTCATCTGATCTGGGGACTTCAGCTCTGCCCGTGTGAGACAGAGAGAATGATGCTCTCCTCGTTTGTCTCACTCGTTTGTGTTGTCACTCCTTTTGGCAAGAGCTGAATCTTTCTGAGTGCCAGCACGAAGCAGTGGATGACAGGGTGGCTGTCCCTGCGGGGCTGCAGGCACTGTGGCAACATGAGTGCTGAGGAAGAGCTCTGTGCTGGGATCCTGTGCTTCCCATGAGGGCATCTCTGATGGGAAGCAAAGAGCTTGCTGCCGATCTGTCCTGAGCAAAGTTAATTGGGAAAATCCTCAGGGGAGCCATTTTCTGTTGGAAATGAAGTCCCATCAACATCTGAATGTTTTACAAAATTATATTTTTTGGGGGGGGGGGGGGGGGGAAGTTTAAGGGAAGGAAGGGCGGCAGTTTGAATTTTTGGTATTTTTCAAAAATGGTTAGGTTCATCACTTTTAATTAACGTCCCTTTTCCCTTAAAAAAAAATTTCTACAAAGCCTTTTGTACAACACAGTGTAGAGGTTTTGAAAAAAAACCCTGAAAGACATGGAAACCTTTGGTTTCCTTCTGAAGGAAGGAACTTAGCTTTTTTTTTTTTTTACCTTTTTTTTTCTCCTCTTTAATGAAGAATTTTTGAAAGTTTGAACTTCTGCCCTGACAGGGCCAGAGCAGCATTTTCAACCTCATGGCACCCCGAGCCTTTGCAGGCTGTGGCAGAGCCATGTGGGGCTGCAAGCACCAGAGCCTGGAGCAGCCGGGGCACCTCCTCTCTGCCGTCCCTGCACCGGTGGCTGCTCTCCCGGTGCCGTCTCCTGTGGGCCGGCAGCCATTCTCCCTGGGTGGGCTGCAGAGGATCTTCCTATTGCTGTGCTTCAGTTTTTCTATTCATGGCCTCGAGCTGCAGGTAGGGGAAGAGCCACTTGCTGCCTGTACCTGCGCTGTGTGTGTGTGTGTGTGCGCGCGCACATAGATTTGCACTGATTTTTTTCTTCTTGAGGACTTTCTCCTATTTCCCCTGTGGAAGGCAGTGCCTAAGGTTGTCTGCAGGCTCCGGCCTCTGGACAATTTCCTCCTCCTCATTACTATCCTTTATTCCCTCATCCCTTATCCTCTTCCTCCCTCTTGATAGAGACAGCCTCTCACAGCCGACTCATTTCAGAGATGTTTTTTAACTGCTGAAGCCAAGATTTTTCTGTCTCCCATCACACTTAGTCTGCAAATGGGAGGGGAAAGCAGGTTTTGGGTTTGGTTTGGGATTTTTTTTCAGCAGTAAATAATTTCTGGATGCTGAACAGGCAGGAGAGTAAAGCTGGCGTTAGGCTACATTGAAATACTCCATTTGTTCTAGGAGTCTTTCTCCCCCCTCCTTCAGAAAGCTTCCTCTAGTGCTTAATTTTAACACCAGTCACTATTATTTTTTGTTTTCTTACTTTCCAGAGGAAATTCCTGTATTATTTTTGCTTGCCTGGAGATTTCCATGTACACCAGAATTTTTTTATTTGGCTTTTATTTCTTCTCTGCTTTCTTTTTCCTGGGGTTAAAAGCCCCAAGTCAGCAAGGTACTTAAACACATGCTCAAAGTTAAGACCTTGCCTAAGTGCTTTGCTGACTTGGAGCCAAAGATATTTTCTCAGGTCCTTTAAATGCTTCAGAACCTGAATTCAAAACATTTTACAGAAATTCCAGAATTCAAGTGTCTCTTGTGCTAATAATAGTTGTAATTCAGTAGCGTCTTCAGATAACTGGAGGTCTGGACATGGCGAGCTTCTGTATAGTCTTACTTTCAGAAAATATGCTTCCCTAAAATCTTCTGCTTCAAACCCAAGAGCTCTCCAGAGAGCAGGGCACATTTATTTGTATTTCAGTCAATGAACATAGCTGGCCTTTTACCTGTTGTTTTGCAGTAAGTCACTTAAAGCTTTTAAGTGTTGAAATTTAGGAAATAATGGGCAATTGGTTCAAGTCACACTAAATGAATGTCTGCTCCTGAACTAACTTTACTCATCATCCGCAACACAGGGAATAAAAAAAACCACACCAAATTGAGGGCTTTCTGAAACAGCAGCATCAGTAATTGGAGGTTAGGAGATGCTCTGAAAGGCAGACTGAGCTCCCAAAAGCTGCACTGCTCTCTGCTTTTGAGAGTTTAGTCAGAAGGATGGCAACAAAAGTGGAATGGAGAGGGAATGGCAGTCAGTAGACAAGCAGGAAAAGCGAGGAGGAGGAAGAGGAGGAAAAGGAGGAGGAAGAGGAGGAGGTGTTTCTAGAAGCAGAGAGGCCACCAACATCAAATGGAAATTACAGGGTGGGTTTTTTCCAGGCTCTACATGAAGTCAGGACCTCTGCCACCAGCCAGCCAGTGGGAGCTGTTTTGGAAATGTGCAGCTGCTTAATGAAGAGCATCTGCTTCACAGGTTTTATAAAGGGTGCTAGGCATTGGTTCTTAGGGCACCAACAAGGGAGTGGGGCCAGGCAGGAACTGGCTTATTCACAATCCTTCAAGGGGTTACATGCACCCTCCTCTGAAAGTACTGTGTGATCCTGCTGGGAACAGGACCTACCCAGCTGAAAGCTCCTGGCTTGCTGTGCTCATCTTAAGCTTACTTTTCAGAGGTGATGTGATCTCCTGCGAGCTTCTGCACTGTGTTTTGTGGGGATATGAACAGGATGTATCCATCCTGTGATTCTGTGGTATGTGCACATCTGTCTGTGCTCGTGGCAGGTAGGCTGGACTAATGATCTTTCAAGGTCCCTTCCAACCCAGAGCATTCTGGGACTCTATGATCTTCACAAGAAGGTATGCAAAACCTCCGCCTGTATGCCCCAAAGCATCATGCACTTTCAGCCCCCTGCTCTCTCATGGATGTATATTTTGCTGCAGGGATCATCCATGTAGTTCACAGAAGTCCCCATCACTCCTACCTTCCCAGAGACAACTACCAAAGGTTGTACCACCCTCAATAGCTCTCTGACTGCAGAGTAAGTTGTAAATACCCAGGCAGCCTGTGAATTTATGGGACTTCCTGATAGGGCTGAGCCCCACGAGGAGCTGAGAAACCATTTGGGGACCACAATCCTGCAGTCATGTCATCCATTGTTCAGATACACTTTCCAGCCCTTAACCGGAGTCCCAGCCTCATTCAGCTCCAGGCTGGAGCCTGCTTCCAAGCTCAGCTTGAGACCAGGAGCTCTCTCCTGGAGTCTTGTTGTGTGGTCTGTAGTGCTCCATTAGCTAGACTCAGGTATTTATCTTGTGTCTTCGCTCTTTCCAGTGTGCTATGGGTCTGATATGTGCCCATCTGTCCCACCAGAGGTGCTTGCAACCAGCAGATACTCTGTGGGATGAGTGAGCTGCAGCTCTGCAGGCTGTGACACAGCTCAGCACGTGCCAATGATCCTTTCCAGGCTTGGCTTTGCTTAAGGATCCTTCAGAGTGTAAGGCATGAAATGCAAATGTAGTATCTCGTTATTGCCAATGCAAATCCCAGTGCCTTGTCTTAGTTGTTCATACAGCCCCTACAGGGCAGAGTAGATGGGTGCCTTCTTTTTAATATTGCTTTGAAATCAGCACTGGGCTCCAGATGTGCAGGAGTTACTTGGAGGAGTGATGGTGACTGAGTCAAAAACTCCCCCAAACTTGGGAAAATGCTTCCCATTTTATCAGCATCTATTCTTCCCCCCCCCCCATGCTGCCCTGGCAATTCCTGGCTCAATTCATCTGCTATCCCATAGGTATGTAAACAAAGAAAAGTCTTGGTGTTGGTGCAGGGGGAGGAAATCCCTTGCTTGGGAAGAAATGCGTCATGGGGTGTAATTTTTGGTGGATGTAGACATGGAAGGAATAGTAGTGATGCTTCTGTTGGGAGTTCTTGGGTACAGGGCATCAGTGGGCATTCAGTGCTTCACTGTCCTCCCTTGTCTTGGTATCGAAGGTTGCACCCCTGTTTTGATCTCTCAGTCCAGCTTCGATAATGCTTTTGAGTCCTGTCCCTGTGTGCAGCGTACCCTGTGCTGCTTCCTCCTTGCATAGCTGGGCTGTAAGGAGGAGGATGAACCTCTTGTACCTGTGATTAAGAAAGCAATGAGTTTTTCCATCCTCAGACTGCAGAAGTTTATGTGTTAAGTTGTAGCGGCCCCAGCTTCAAGCCCAGCTGCTGCCGATCCACCCGCGGGGGGGAAGCGTTACATGTGTAAGCAACAAGCCACTGGCCTACAGCAGGCAAAACCCAAGCCAACAGACAGACAGAAAGAGCCTGAGGGGCTGAATTTTAGAGCTATTAAATGATTAAATGTAAGGGAAAAAAAAGTTAATTTAACATCGCGGTTGTGATTTTACACACCCAAGAGCCTGGAAATTGAGAGCTCTCCTTCTCACACAGGGATCGTAACTTGGCACAGCACAGATTGTACAGTATGTAAAATTAGACTGGAGAAATAGTAAATATGCTGCAGGGACCAATACTGTCTTGGCAGAAGTAGGATGGACTGAGTGGGACCCAACAGGTCTTTTACGCCTCTGACTTCCATAATTCTGTGCTAATAAAAAAACATTGCACAATGCCTGATGCTAATCCGCAACCCTGAGTGGGGTGAAGCGGGAGCTGGACTGTTGTGTGAACAAATAATGGTCGCCCCCAGAGTAATTGTGTGGAGCAAAGCTGTTATTTGGGGGAGGGCATATGGGCATTGGCAAACAGTGGTGAGGAAGTGTACACTGTGCACCAGGATGAAAAGGCAGGCTAAGGTCAGCGGGGTGCGAGGAGCCCCGATGTCTCTATCTGGCTCTGGCCCCTCCCCAAAGCTCAGTAAATACCGATGTCTTCACGCTGTTGCTGGACCACAATGAGCTTTTCTTGTGTTTAGGGCTGTGATTTGGGCACCTAATTCCGAATCATATTGATTTCCCCTTAAATGGCATTGAAAAGCCTGATCTAAGCACTCTTTTGTGGCCTAGAGTTATTTGTCCTGTCTGCATGAAAAAGCAGGACCAGAAAACAAGCCTCTAATTCATCCGTGGTGCTAACACCAGTCACTTGGCAGCAAAGGTTGAAGGCTCAAATGAACCTGGCTTGAAGGATATTGGTGGGATTTTTCTGCTCTGTGCTGGTTCCCATTAGTACCATTCATGTCCTCCTGGTCTTCCAACAGCTTCCCCCCCACATCATACCCCCCCACATGCTGGGGCAGCCATGATGTAGTTGCAGGGGATTGGAGGAGTTGCTGCTTTGCCATGCAACTGCTCTTCCTCAAGATGAGTCATCTCAAGTTGACTTTGCAACGAAGCCAAGTGGGCAAGCCTTCCCTTTGCCTTAGGATGAAAGTGGTGTCATAGCTCAGCCAGTTGCAGTAAGGAGAGCACTTGGAGTCCCAGAACACTTGGACCAGAAGAGTTAGGACATCCAAGTGACGGTCTTACCAAGACCTTCTTCTGGAAAACAGATCAACACATGAGCTCAGGTTCCCTCCTGGGATGCAAGAACAAAGTCTCCTGTGGGGGAAAAAAAAAAGCTAATATCATCAGCCCAACAGAATCCAGACCTCTGTGCTGCAGAGCGACTGGGACAGAAAAGCAGAAATAACAGCAGAGGTGCATCTTCTCCTGGTCCTGTCTGTGTCAACCGAGTATGATCAGTGATGGAGGTATGTGACCACTAGAGATGGGTGCACACCAGCATTAGCACCCTCTAGCAGAGCTCACTTCTACCCTTAAGCCATAGGAAAATGCAGCTTCTTTGGGGTCTTCTACCCATGTATGGCTGAGGAGACTCACGTTACTGAGTCAGGATGGGCTTGGTTGCTGTTCCCAGTTTTGTTTGGCCCCTGTGACCAGGGTCGAGTTATTGTTCAGGCAGCGCAACCCTGTACAGTTTCTTCGACTCCTAAGAGGAGCTGGGTGTGATGGCATGAAGGAAAACAGGGCTATCTCTGACATGGAGCCCTTCTGGCTTACAACCAGGAGCACTGTCACCATAAGGCTCTGAGCTGATGCGATTTGGCAGGTCTAAAGAGAGGCTCTGTCCCAACATGGGGCTGATGAAAATGCAGCAATACCAGGACAAGACACAGATATAACAGTCGTGTCTGGTCACAGGGAGGGCACACTCTGCCCTGGTGGGATCCCACTAAGACCAGGCCAAAGCTGTTGATTCAGCCAGTCTGATGATATGGTACAAGCAGAAAAATGGCACTAAGTTACCTGTCTGCTAAAGCAGCATTCCCCATCCTGCCACCATGTCTCCCAGCCAGGGCTCCCCAGGAGACCACAGCCCGAAAGGACGGGGAGCTGCTGCCTCCCAAGAGGCTGAACCAATGCTGCAGCAAGGACTTTGCCCTTGCTTCTGCTGTGAGTTTGTGTGGCTTCTGCTTCCAGCAGTGGATCTCTGTTCTGTGGTTTCCTACTGGGTTTATCACTGTGTTTTGTCCCCAGGAGGGTGCTGATGCCCTGCCACTGTGTAGCCTTGTTGGCCCCTGTGCGCAAAGAATGCAAGTGCCACCATCCTGACAGTGCTGCCACCCCAACTGTGTCACCTGGCGCTCAGTCTGGGGGATGGCATTGTCAAGCTCACAGCAGAGCAGGCATCACACCTCCTCACTGCTGGACCATCAGGTCCAAAAGGGATTGAATTGTCATTTGTGACAATGGAACATTTGATGATAAAAGTGTCCCTTCATCCTCAGAAAGGCCCAGCAGATGTTGCATCAAGGTTGATGGGAGAAGCACCAGCTTTGTGCTTTTGAGCAGCTAGAAGAGCCATGAAGCCCCTTGTCCTCTCATGATGGACATCCCCAGCTGTGTTTGGGTTGCAGCTGCAGAGGGAGGTGCACTCAGCAGGGCAGTGGTGAAAGGTGAGGCTGCTGCAGAATGGGAGGAAAGCTTCTCTAGGGGGAGCAGGGCTTTGCTGACACTCATGGGAGAACCTTTTGTGGTCGCATCCAGGCTGAGAGAAGAGGCTTTCCTGCCCTGGATCTTGCCCTGAGCCAAACACATAGGACGGGTAAAGTGCCTCCTTCACAACACCTCTGAAGTAAACCAAGGTCTGCTTCCAGGCCATCGTGGCATGATTGAGTACAAGTCCTTTAGCACCCATCTGTTATCTCTTAATTAAAGTTTCTTGCTAATTATTTTTTCTTGTCAAGAGCAAAGCTGCTGACTCCAGGGATTTACCAAAGTAGAGCAAACAAATGCAGGCTCTGCTTTCTGCAACTCTTCATTAATGGACAAAATTAACTTGGAACAGTCCATATCTTTGGCTACATCAATGACACTTAATTATGCCTGTTTCCTTACAAAGATGTATCCAGTTTTAAATCACTTGTGGAAGAAGTGCCTCCTTAAGCATGAAATTTCTTCTCCTTGAAGGGAATGTTTCTGCCGGCAACCAAAGCTGTGCAAAGACCAAGTGGCACCAAGGGGAACAGATGCGAGGAGATCAAGGGTGGGGAGTGCTTCAAGGAGCTGGTGTTGGGAAACCCTCTCCAAAGCCAGAGGCTGTTTCATCTCAAGAAATGCAGACGTCAGGGCTGTGAGGCTGCACATGGAAGTGGAGCCACTGGCATCTCTCGGGCACAGTTGATACTGCTCAGGCCAGTGAACATGGGTCCTGGAGCAAGAGAGAGGCCACAGGATGTGCCACTACCCTGTCCAATGGCTGGAGAAAGCCAGAACATCCTCCCCTGGTCCCCTCTCTGTCCCCTTGCCCTCTCTATCCTCTTGGGCTCCCAACTGATCTCTTGTGGGCTGATTCATCTGATTTACCATGGGAAGTTGGAGAATGCGAGACCTTTCTGGTTTATATTCTTGGAAAGCTCTTGGCATAGTCCTGGCACCATGTAAATATTAAATGTATAACATATTGTATACACAGACAGCTAATTAGCCACTGAGATAATTATTTTGGGCTAATTTCTTAGCTGTGAGAGGGAGGTACAGAGGCTAGTAGGGTGATGTGAATGCCTCTGTGCAAAGACGTGTGTAATTCTCTGTCCTACTGCAGAAATGCTCCATGTCCTGTCAGGAAAAGCAGAGACATGCATGACCTTTCTCACTGCTTCAGTTTCCTGAGGCTGTGCAACCTGCAGAAGGCATGCGCCTCTCCCCAGAAACGCTGCAGTGCCTCCTTTTGCTCTCTCTCTGCCTGCATAAGCCACAACCCCACAGTGCATTTGAGCAGAGTGCTCCAGAGGGAATAGTTGTTCCAGTCTATTTGCAAATTGCTGTGACAGCGAGAATGGTTTTGGCCCCGTGTGCCTGCTGGATGTTGTCTTGCCACAGGCCCTGGCTCAAAGACCCCCACAGAAGGGCTTCGGTGAGTGCTGGTGCCAGGAATGCAAACCATCTTCTCCACTTCCTCTGCTGGCTGTTCCAGTGACCCCTCTGGCATCTGGGCACAGACCCCCAGCGCCTCATCCAAGGCTCCATGCGTGCTGGGTAGGCCAGTGCCCAGCAGCACACCTGGCAGGCAACTGCCCATGCTGACAGGGTGGGAGCCTCAGCTGGAGCAGGAGGAGAGCAGCCAGTGGAGCTGGAAGATCCCAGAGGATTTCCACTCCTTCCCAGCACATTGTATGCCAAGTCAGTCCTCAGGTTTTTGCAGGGCTTCCCTGTGTTGTTGCCCTTTCAGTCTTGCTACAGGTCAAGATTCATCAAGGAGGAAAATGAGGATGAGATTCCTATTGGTTTTCCAGCTGGATGGGTTTGGGAAGCATCAAATATGCTCTCATGGACCCCGCATCTCAGCCACTTTGTCTCATCTTCCTTCCACATCTCTCTGCTGGACCCTGCAGCTGCAGGACCTGTCAAGCTGTCACTCATCATCACTAGTAGGGCAGCAAACAGCTCACGGCTCATTTCTCCAAGCTGCCCCAGGTCCAATGCTGAGAGCTGTATGTGTTCGTCCCACAACTGGCTCCCGACTTCCCTCCCCTGCAGTTTTGCAGGGGTGTGGGTAAAGCTATAATTTCTGACCCTATTATGCATCACCATAGTTTCCTTCCAGATCTGGGACTTCATGTCATAAGCCGTGCTGTGTCTGGCTGGTGCGCTGTGCCCTGACAGAGGATGTGGCCCTTGGTGGGCTTGGATGCTCAGAGGCATGTTGCTGGTTGGGGTGCACCATCACAGCCTCGCTAAGAATACATCGCAGCCTTGTGATGTCACCTGACCCAAAAAGTGGCATAATTTGGAGAAGCAGGGTGGTGTAGGGGCAGGACAGCATCTCTTCATTTCAATATCACAAACATCTCAAAGTAGCCAGTGTTGGTGGGAAGGGATCTTTGGAGGTGCCTAGTCCAATGTCCCACTTGGAAAAGGTCTGTCCTCAGCAGAAGACCAGATCAATCATGGCTTTGTCAACACAGCCCTGACCACCTCCATGGCTGGAGATCCCAGCTCTCTCCGGGTACCTGTCTGAGCACTGCACCACCCTCCTGGAGAATAAGTTTTCCTCCACATCCAACTCAAACCATCCAAACTGCAACTTCCAGCTGCTGGCTCTGTTTCTGCCCATGTCACTGTTTGATGTCCATCCAACAGGGCTGGCCCTGCAGCACAGGCATCATTGTGGTCATTGATCCTATATGTAACCAGTTACATGATGACCAGGCGCATGGACAAACATCCCTTCTCTCCGTGCTCAAGGGAGCTGTGAAGCTCTGGGTGGGCTGGGAGGGGAGCCTGCCCATTCCCAACCTACAGGAAGTAGAGACTCCCAGAAGAAAATTCTGGATGCTGCTGCCTATCCCCATCCTAAAGCAGAGTTTGTGTCTGCAGTGTAAAACAGGGCTGCTCCAGCATTCTGGAGCAGCCCCAATGGTGCCCATTCCCAAAGAAGCTGCCACATGTTTGCATGGCAGTGCGGTTGGGTAGGACTCCCATGCCTGGAATGGGTTGAAGAAGGACATGGAGACCTGTCTCTGCTCCAGTAAGATCCTCAGCAAACCCTGCTTGGAGAAATGCTTCCTCTGAAGCTGTGCTTTGTGTTTCTTCTTCATCAGAAACCTTATATCATTGCCTTGGAAAGGAGCTTTCAAAGACCTGTCTTCCAGGAATGGGTCCCTCAGCCCTTCTGGATGAATGCTGATGTGTTTATTCTGTGTTTAAGGACAAATAAGAAATAATTCAAGATGCCTTTACCTCCTTCCCAGCTTAGTCCTTCAGCCACTAGCTATACACAAGCTCTCAGCCACAGTCATGAGCAGAGCTGGATATCCCAGAGCTTTCCCCAGGCAGGCAGGAGCAAGAAAAGGGAGGCAGGTCTGTGGGTCCATTGCTGCATCAAGCCTTTCCCCATGCAAGGCTGATGGGTGGTGCACTGTCTCCAGGGCTTCTGCCAAGCAGAATCCCAAGTGTAAGAACAGGATAGTCAAAGGCCGTGTGTGAGTCAGCAGGAAAGGGAAGACAAAATGCCATTACCTTATGCAGTAGAAGAAATTAGAGGACAACTTGAGTAAGATGCTGGCACTCTTAAGAAAACTCTGATACCTATATCTGTCCATCCACCATCTGCCTAGCTGTGTGTCTGTCCATCCATTGATCCACCCAACTATCCATCCATCCACCACTACAGACATTTGAATAGCCAGACATCCACCCAACACCCCAGCCATTTAATGTCCTTCCATCTCTCCTTCCCTCCATCCCATCTGTGCCCATCCAGCCTGCTGTCCATCTGTCTGTCATCACACACATTACATTCATCCATCCGCTCATCCATCTTCTTCCACTTCTGCCCATCTGCCTGTTTATCTGGTCTCATTCCAACTACCCCTCCTCACACAGATGCGTCATTTGATGTATACTTCCCTCTTTTCCGCCTGTCAGTGTATGATCTCAACTTTCCCATATGTCAGGGCTGCTTAGTTTCCTTGGAAGGCACCTTGTCAAATGTGGTTTTGAAACCCAGGAGTATTTCAAGAACTGAACCACCCTTGTCTGTGCACAAAGGCTTGATGAAGCCTTGAAGGAACCTTGTCTCCCACTCATCTGCCTGTCCTGCTTCACCCTGTGTCATGCGCACGCACACACACACACACACACACACACACACACACACACACACACACACGTGGTTTTATCCTTGCCACATGCAGCTCAGCACAGCCAAGTGTAACAACGTGGGAAATACTCAATTGCTAAGGATCATTAATGAATGTCAGCTCCAACTCCTGTCCAGAAATCTGAGAAAATTCAATTAGGCAGCTGGTGCCCAATGAGCTGTGATGCCCCACTCGTGAGATGCTACATCAAACAGCTCAGCAAGGCATCATGTTATTGTGGAGAGAATAGAAAAGCCAGACAGGGAGACAAACAGCACTGTATGCACCAAGCAGCTGCCCCTTTCCAAAGCATGGCACACTTGGGTTGCAATCCTCCTGCTTGGTTTCCTGGATAGGGAATTGCAAGGAGAGGTACCTGCTTCCCATCTCTGCTAGGAAATACATGGAGTTTGCTGGTGACAAGTCCTGGGGCCCTGTCATGTCTCTGCTGGGAGTTTCTGATGCATGTGTTTGGTTTGTGTCCTCTAACAAGTTATGTAGATACAGGAACAGCAATGCCTTGCTGGTGTGTGTCTCTGGCTGTGCTGTGGGATGTTTGCTCCTAAGCCATACATGCAGCCCCAATGTGTCTCTTCCACAGTAAAGGTCACACAACACCATCCTGCGGGTGGAGGTGGTCTGTGGATACTAATCCCCCGGTATTTGTCCGTCTAGTCTAAGGTAAAAATAAATAATTATTAGGTCCAGGAGGAGAACTGAGGCTTCCCTGGCCACCTACACCGTGTCAGTCCATGCCCCAGTCCTTGTCTTTGTTCCCAGATGGGATAGTAAGATCCCCTTTCCAAGGCAGCTATGCCCACGGGCTCTGAGCTCACCCATTTTTCTCCCCTTTCTCCCCACAGACATCCACATCCAATACGAGCGGGTAGGTGCAGACGTGACCATGAAGTGTGGCTCCATGGACTGGGATGCCACTGTGACCTGGACAGCAAATGGCACCGACATCGATGAGTCCCACCTGAACGGGTCCTACCTGATCCTGAAGAACGTTGACCTGACACAGAGTGGCCAGTACTCCTGCTACGAGGGCTCCTCCTGGCACCTCAAATACCAGACCTACCTGAGGGTGGGAAGTGAGTACCCCCGCATGTCACATTGAGAGGGACAGAGCCACAGTTTCTGCTCCCATATTGACTCCTCACAGCCCCCTCCTGCCATGCCAGCCCCTCTACTTTCCATACATACTGTTGTCAGCTGCACACCGCCATATGAGTTCCCTATGGCATACCAATCCCAGCAGAATGCTGGCTGCAATCAGTCCCTCCACCCCAAACTTTTCATCAAAGCCAATAGGTTAAATGATGCCTCAGGAATAATTTGGGAAGGGATGTAGCTTCTGCATCCAGCTCTGTGCTGCAACAACCATCTCCGCAGGTGGAAAGAGTTGGGGTTGAGCTGTCAGAGAGGATTGCAGTCAGAAAGAAGAAGTCCTGGCTGGGGTTGCTTGAACGTGGTTGTTTCAGAGGAGCAGCCAAAAGGTGTTGGTGATCCCTGTGTGTTTGCAGGGTCCTAGGTGCACAGGATGCTGGAGGACAGCTGCATGTTCCCCAGCATTTTGCAAATCTTAAGCACAAGATCACTGAATCACAGGTCTCGGTGGGGGGGTGAGGGTGGGGGAGATTGGGATAGATAAGAGTTGTGCTGTATTTCACATGATTCTGAGAGCTGATAGCAGCTATTTGTTTTGGGGGCTGCTGTGTTTGTACATCTGATAGCAACTGTGTGTTTTACAGTACAGTGTCTGCAACTGGCAGCAGTTCCTGTCTGGGAGCACCAGCTGGCATAGCCGGCTGTGGGATGATTGCTGGAAGCTCTGCCATCTAGGGATGCATTGTGTAGGTGGTTGCATGTTTCCAGGTTTGGAAGACACAGCAGGGCCTTTCTCTACTCCTTGTCTCACCCTCCGCACCTTGCATCAGAATCAGGGTGGTGTTTCCATCCTAGACCATGGAACAGGGGCAGAGGGTCACAGGAGGGTCTGCGTAAGCCCTGAAACTCAAGCAGGAGGAGTTCGCTGCACCTGGAGAAGAGATTTTGGAAGTGCTGTGTGGTGTCCAACTCATGGTTTAGGGTCATCTGGGAGGGATCCTGGCATGTGGGCCAAGGAGAAGGAGTGCTGGAAGAAGCTGAAAAGCAATGTGAGAAGCAAACAAGAGGAAGCAGTCAGCAGAGGGCAGGGCTTACACCAGCGAGCAGTTGTGGAGACTCGGAGCATGGCAGACAAAAAGAGTACTGCCTAGCAAATGAGTTGGGGGCCTCTTAACTGCACTGTTGGAGTGAGGAGTGTTTACGAGTAGTTTAGAGGTAGAAAAGGCAGGAGCTGGGTGCAGTGTGAGCAGCAGCACAAGGAGGTTTTGCAGCTCCTTAGCTTAGGCATGTGCCCACCGGATCCCATCTGGGGAAAGGTCCCTGGTTGTGACAGTGCATGGGGGGGGCTGCAGCCCAGGTCTGCAGGAAAGAAGGGGAGTGGGGAGGAGGCTCTAGCCTCCAACCACCTCCTCTGCAGCTGTGGCATCGCTGTGACTCTGCAATGGCTCCTCCATCTGCTAAGCACCTCGCTAATAGTAATCCCTGTCAATCTGCTCAGGGACCCGTGGGAATTGCTCAGCATTTGAGCCCAAATCCTGCTGTTTCCTATTACTGTGTGTTCCCATTCGCTGGAAACTCACGGCCCCCCTGAGCACTGGGCAGCTGAGGACCCCAGTTGGACAATGGAGGGCCCACCAGCCCCAGGAGATAGGGTGACAAATAAATAAGCGAATGTCTGGTGTTGTCAACACAATTAACTGTGCAAGGAACTAATCAGGTGAGATGCTTTTAGAAGCAATTAATTTAATTGCCTGGATTTTAATTTAATGTTCTCTGGGAGGTTTCTTTTCCCAGTGCTGCCACCCCCAACCCCTGCTTGCATCCCCCTCCCCACCCCAAGTTTCCTGGCTCTGCTGGGCATAATTGATTCCCTGGAGGTGTGTAGGTGTGGCTTCATGCAAAGGAGTGGGTTTGGGATGGAGATGGAGATGGGCTTGGGCATGGAGGTGGAGATGGGTGACTCAAGAGACATTTGGAGCATGGCCCTGTGGTAGCATCCCTGCTGCAGCTGAGTGCATTGGGAGCCCAAACCTGGGATTTGGGAGATCTTGGACTTCTTTCATTTCATTTGCTTGGGAAATTAAATGAAAACAGGCCTATGCCTGCATTTTTCTCTTTTACTGGGGCAACATGAAAGTTGACTGCAGTTGGGAGAGAGGGGATGGGGGCTGTGAGTGGAGAAGTGCTGGAGATCTCATTAAACAAACAATGGTACCTGAAGCGTGCCCCACAGGCAAGCCAGGAGTGCTCCTCAGCATACAACACCACAGGAAGGATGTGGGAAGGGAGCAGAGACCGGGTCGAGGACCAGGAAAGGGTGTTAATTAGCAAAGCAAGCTCTGTCATGGGGGTCAGTGAGCACAGGGAGAAAGGGAGACCTGCCAGGAGTCAAGCTGAGTGAGACATTACAGAGGAAATGAAAAGGGGAGTTAGCCACGTAAATACAGAGCAAATGAGGAGAGAAGAGCAGAGCTGCCTCTGCAGACAGGTTTCAGGGGAGATTAAAAGTAAGCTTGGCAGAGCCCGATACCAAATGAACCCTGCGGGGTCTGAGTGGCGATGCTGAGAGTGAGGGCATCACAAGCTAAGGGAGAGGAGGGAGGATAAAACCTGGAGATGATCCTCTGTCATGGAGGCACCTTCAAAGAAGACAATGCATTGAAGGCTTGGGCAACACCTCATCCCCCATGTGAGGACATCTGTTCATTAGCAAGGCTCATTAGCAGCTGAGAGGTCAGTGGTGGTACCCAGGGCTGTGGGGAGAGGCAATGTGTCTCCTGCGCTTGAGAGAAGGAAAAGTCCCAATCACACAGCCTGACCCCACAGCACAGTGAGGCTGTGGGGCACGCTTGGAAGAGGAAGCAATTAAAGACATAGAGACAAATGGAAAATGGGAGAAAAATACAAGGGGGGCTTGCTAGGGATATATCACTCCAAATTAACCTGATAGCTCTCTTTGATAAGGGAAACGATTTTCTAAACCCAGAAACGTGGTCGATGTAATCTGTCTTGACTTCAGTGAAGTATTTGCTATGATACCACATGGGAAATTATGAGTTAAACCAGAGAAAATGTGGATTAGTATGAGAATTGGAACACAACTTAGGAAATAGCTAAGGGGGATCAGACTGTGCTGAAAAGGGGAGCTGCTGGGAGAGATGGGGAAGCTTCAGCATCAGTGTTAGGACCACTCTCAGTGGTGTTACCCATTATGGCCCAGGCCCACAAGGAGCAGGGGGCTCCCATGGGATGTGTCAGTGGCTGTGGGGGTACCCAAGGATATCTGGGGTGGGGATTTCTTGCTGAAGGGGCCAGGATGCTACATAATGGCACAAGCAGAAGTGTGTGAAGGTGTCTCATCAATTGGCTTCATCAGGCAGGGAGGGAGGACACAGGTACCTCGTCTGCTCCTTGGGGTGGGGTTTGACACCCAGGTCCGCATCATGGGGGATTTGGCCAGGAGCCCACCAGCACCCTGCAGAGACTGGGGGTAGCTGGGCTGTCTTGTTCCCTGCAGAAATGAGAACACTGGTGCTTATACAGTGGCACAGTGTGCATCCAGGGATGATAAGAAGGAAAGGCCCACAGGCCTTCTTATCCCTAAGAGTCACAAATCACCCATCTCCAGGGCATGATTCCCCCCAGCACAAATTGGCCTGGGGGAAGCTGGCACTTCTCCAGGGAAGCCTCTTCCAGGGTACTTGGAACAGTGATTTGTTGGTCTGCCCCATTTTTCAGGCAGCTGAGCTGGAGGTGAAGCATAGGAGAGCAACCAGGATGCTCTGTGTTTATCTTCAGTGATCACCTGCCTTGCAGCCTGGAGAGCCGTCCAAGTGTGGCCTGAAGCAGGAGACGGGTACATGTCTTTTTGCACACCCGACCTGCATCTCTGGCCTGAGCCTGGGGCTGAGCACCAGGAGCAGGCAGGAGGGAGAGGAAGGCTCTGGGTACCAGGAGTGTGGTGCCAGGCTCCTGGCTGCCCCCACAAGCCACAGCTCTGCATTTGGAAACGCGCAACCGGAGAGCCCGGGGGTGGATATAACAAAGGCATTGGGAAATAATGCACTCTTGAGGTTTGGCACACAGCTCTGTGTGTTACAGAATGTTATAAAAATACTGCTAATGGGCCAGAGAGGAGTGGAAATGCGCAGTGGAAAGGCTGCCAGAAGCCAGAGAACGCACATGGGAGTGGGAAGGCCTCGTGTGCAAAGAAGGGAGGGAGGGAGGCAGCCAGGGCAGGCACCCCCCTTCCACTCTCATTCTTTTGTCCTGTTCTAATCTGCTTATCTCCATCCCAACCCAGCAGCTCTGTCTGTTTGTCCTTCTGCCCAGCTTAGGGGATGCCCAAGCCCTGTCAGCTGGACATCTGACCCTCATCACTCTGCCCACTGCCTAGCAGGGCTGCTGCCCAGTGGTTTGGAGTGCAGGCAGGGATGAAGTCTATGTGCTAGAGGAAATACAGCAGGATCTCCTCCAGCAGAAGAGGCAGAGGTCGGGATGCAGACAATGGAGTCACCTACTGTGTCACAGTGGTGCTGTGGGGGTCTTGTAGCCTGGTGCCAGCCCCAGCCCTGCCCCATGGGCATCTCTGCCTCCCAGGCAATGAATAGTGGGAAAGGGACTGGCAAGAGGACAAGCAGTCCCAAGCTGTCCTGCTTCCTCTGTGTCTGTCACTGCAGCGCCTGGCGAGAGAAAGGGGAAAAAACATGCGATTTGACAGAAAATGACATGGAAAAAACAACCAAATTATCAGAAAAACAAACAAAGCAAAACTAGAGGGAGGGAGGAAGGGACAAACCAACAGGAACCACATGTGAGCAGGGATGCCAGGAGAACCTAAGTGTGTTCTCTGGACTGATTAGCAAGCAATCAAACATTGGCCACTAATAAATAATCAGAGCCTCCCTTTTCTCTGTCTTAGAAGACTTTTTCCTCCCAGCTGGGCTCCAGCTGCAACCGGAGGATTGTACTGCAAGTTTGCATCTATTTTTTGTTGTTGTTTTTAAAACAGTTTTTCTTTTTCACCTATTGCAATAAAGAAATAAAAAAAGAACATAGTGACATCTCCATGTAAAACATGCATCCCAGGAGTCGCATGCAGCCCCAGGACAGGTGTGAGCAGGCGTCAGCATCTCATGATGGGCACCAGCTAAAAAGTGGAGAAAGGCAGTGCCAGAGACTGCTTCCATGGGTTGGTTTGGTGGGCATGCCAGTTTGGGAGAACAGAGGTTTGGCTGTCTCTAGCAGCCAGTGGTGAGGATACCTCTGCCTTGGAGTAGGGTGCCTCTGGTCAGGCCAGCACTCCTGCCACTCACATAGATGCTGATGGAGAAGGCCCAGGCTTGGGGTCAGTGTGTGCAGATATTTCCTTGCTTGTGTCCAGCGATCTGTGACACAGAGCTTGGTTTTTGTCTTTTGTTGTTTTCTTTTAAAAAGCCCTTTTGATGGATTTTTCCCCTATGACCTTATCCAATCCCTTCCCGCGGTGATGTAAACTTAGGCTATTTCGAGAGCAAAAAGTTAAACATGACTGCAACCGTTCCCTGGCACCACGGCCAGCTGGCAGGGAGCAGCGCCTGCCCCTTCGATTCATCCCTCTCATCCTCCAAATGTGGTCCTACCCCTTGGGGACGGGCCCACTCAAGGTCAGCCCCAAGGCTGTGCCCAGGAAGTGCTTGGGGCAGGACTACGTTAATGTGGACCAAACCTATGGCAAGAACGGAGCTAATAAATTTAAATGACTGTTGGTATTCCAGCATCAGGAGATACACCCTAGAGGTGTTGGGTTTATTGCTATGGGTGGGGTTACTTTTCCCCATGTGCCTACTGGAGGCTGGGTAGGTGCAGTGGTCCTGGGGCGATTCACAGCCAGGCATCACCCCCATTTCCTGAGAGCCACAGAAAGGAGGTGTGACAGATGAGGTCAACCAATTTGCAGGAGTGCTTTGTTCATCGAAATTCAGCTTTATTTCATGAGGCACACAGACCCTCCAATCGTTGCCTTCCTGTGCTGTGCTGTGTTTTTGTGGCTGGTAAAATTCAATGGATGGACTGCGTTGCCAGTGACCAGATTTCAGGTCTTGGCCCAGCCAGGAGCTGGAAAGGCATACCAGGTAACAGTATGCAAATCACTATCCCATTTTTTTAAGGAGAAGGCCAAAAAAAAAAAAACCACCCGAAAAACCCCACCACGCTCCCAAATGCAATTAGTCCTAATCGAATTAGGAGCTGGACTAGAAAAACAAACACATTTGCAGGCAGCAGGAGACCTTCCTGCCCCATCCAGCGGGATGCACGCTGCATGCCACAGCAGGGAGGGCTGATTAAAGCCATGCCCTGTGGCCCACGTGTGCACACACCCGTCCGCTTGCACTCGTGCGTGCACGCACCCACACCCCGCTGCGTTCCTTTCGCCCTTCCCCTGGCTGGGCTGGGCAGCCAGCCCAGCTGCAGCATAGCAGAGTGATGCTTCTTTGGCTTGCTGCATAAAACATGATAATCTGGGGCAGCCAGTGTCAGAAACAATAAAAATATCCCTTCTCCCATCCTTGTAGCTCCTCCCCTTCCTGTAGTGGTGAGTCCAGGGGAGCATCACGTGGCGTTTATTAGGTGCCATGGCAGCATGGGACCACAGCGCTGGCAGCTCTGCCCTAGCCTTGCCAATGCAGTGGCCTGTGGAGCCACTGCCTGAGGGAAGAGCATGCCCAGGAGGTGGCCAGTGCATGCGGTATCCCTCATCCCATGACTGGTCCCCATCAGTACCTGAAGGAACATGGCCCCATCCTTGACCCTGCTGACTGATGAGCTTGTGCCATGTTGGATGCTATGGAGAGCTGACAGCTCCACCTGAGTCACAGCAGGAGCATCTCATGGCCTGAGGGCACTGTGAAGGGGAGAAGGTGGTCATCCCCCCCTTGCCACCCTCCTCAAGTGGCAGAGTTCCAGGGTTGCCAGTAACCAGCCAGACATAGGAATGGAGTATCTGTCAGAGGCAGGCTGCTCAAAATGCAAGAGCCATCTTAGTGAATGTGTGATCCTGAGCTTTGGACCTATATGTGAGGTGAGCCCAGATGCTCTCTGTGCATCCTCTCTCCTGCAGCTGGGCTGGGAATAAGCTCATGAGATGGGACAGAGGGGGAGCCTAGCTCCAGCTGTTGGGCTGGAGGAGAAAAGTTAAAAAGGCTTTGGAGCTTCGCAGCTTCCTGGGAAACCCTCCCTGTTCTTGCCTAGCACGAACACCGAATACAGAAGGCTTTGTGCAGCACCAGCATCCTATGTCCTGGATAGATGGCAGCACAGCCTTCTTCTGCTCTCTTGAGGTTTGTTTATCCTGCTTAACATGACAAAAATAGCTCTGTAATTAAAGAAGCCCAAGTCCAGTCTAAACAGCTTCTCACAACCCTTGCTCTGCAGCACCAGGAATTAGGGGTGCCTAGGGTTGAGAAGACAAAACCTCCTTAGCTGAGGGACAGCAGTCACAGGCTGGGACCCTGACTGCTGGGGTGAGCAGAGGGTACACACACTGGTTCTCTATTTGCACTGGCCTCTGTGCCAGGAAGGATTTTATCTGAGCTGCTCCTAAGTGCCCCTTGTCAAAATATTTGGCGCAAACTTCCTGCCGCCCACCAGTCATGTGTCCCCAGCTTCCGAGGTGCTGGGAGGGGAGGAACTGGCTGGGATGTGGCCACCTCCTGTCACTGCAGCAAAGACGCAGCTCAATACAGTTGTGGTACTTAAAGAAAATAATTGTTTGCTTCCAAGACAGTGCTGAAATAAAATATCCCACTGATGTCACCAGCACGGGGTGTAGCTCTTGTCACCGGCCACATGTGCCCATGTTTGCAGGCACCCAGGCCAGGTAGTGTCACCAGGGATGGGAAGACTTCACAGTGGGAATCCTGTGTGGCCACATCTCTCCTGCCTGAAAGGAGAAGTGATGGCAGGCAACAACGAATCCTCATCTTCTCCCAGTTCCCAATGCTTTTCCGTCTCTCTCTGAAACTTCTGGTTGTGGCTGGGAACCACGGCAGGGCCCGGGCACACAGTGAGATGCCAGCCAAGGTCTCAGCAGGGTCAGGGCAAGATCCAGGGTACTTTGATGTGAAAGACATTGTCATTAGTTGTGGTTTCCCAAGCCAGTGAGTCTGCTGTAAATAATTAAGCAGACTAAATGTGTGCTAACAGCGGGTCAGAACAGGGAGCAGAGGAGAGGGAGCAGAATTTTGGATCTGGAAAGCAGGGAAGGACACTGTGATAAAGTGAGATTATTTTCTTCCTGTTAGCAAGACAGGGTGGTGTCTTCACCCCCGGAAAAGGAGTCAAAGGGTTCCCATGCCCGATGGATCCCTTCTCTCTCCCATCCCTTCCTGAGCTGTCAGCATCAGTACCAGAGGCAACTACAGGACAATTTCCAGTTGCTCTTGCTCCAAGCACTTTAATGCTGTTTAAACAATTACGCAGTTGATAAATTTTGACAAGAAGAGATAGAAATAGCCTCGGAGAGCCATGCAGTAGAAATGCTCTAAACAGATGTCCCTTTTCTCCCCCTCCTGTGCTCTCTGGGGTTCTTTATCGTTTGCTGCCAACTAAACAAGGGAGCATTTGCATGAGGTGGGATGGTGGGGAGGGGGGAGCAAAATGCCTTATTGAAATGGTTTACGATACCATCCCCAGGGTGACGGCTGCTTGTTTTCTCTTCAGGATGGTCTTCTCTGCGCTGACAGGAGCTATACACAGCCTGCTGAGCATGACTAGCAGTAAGCTGCGTGTCCCTCTCTCCACCAGCTGACAGGGTACCAGGCTGGGCAGCCTGGCTGCTGGTGGTGCAGGGGAGCGAGAAGGGTACGGGGTGTTTGCCAAAAGCAAGTGAGCAATGACCACCTGATGTTCCAAGCGGCATGGGGAAATTTAGTCTTGCTATGGGGACATCAAGCACAGCCCAGCAATGTGTGTGCAGAAGCTCAGGGCAGCAGGGACCAGCAGCGGCTACACAGTCCTGCAGTTTGCCTCAGCTGAGAGAAGCTGAGGACAGAGGAACTACAAAGCCAGGGCTGGATCAGAGTTGGGTTCACAGAGAAGGCTTAATTTCCTGTGTGGCTGAGCTTGGACATGTAGGAAGAGGAGTTGGATGCTGCTATACACCTCTGGAGGCCAGGACATCATCACTCAGTGGGTCCATTCCAGGAAACTTTGAGGGGGTTAGGAGTTGTAGCTCAGACCTTGGTGCTCTATTTTTGCTCATGTGGAGCTGTCTTGTTCTGAGCATTCCCAATCCTGGATGTTTTTCCACCCCACAGTTTAACAGTGTGAGTGGGTTCGTGTTGAGCACACCCCAACTCTGCATGTTCCTTAAGGAGCAGCTTTGCACAGCGTGGCTTGTCACATGTCATGGGTGCATCCTGTCCTCTTGGTGAGGGAAGAAAGCAGAGGGCTGCAAGCAAGTGAGATCCCAAAGCATCCAGTGCCGCAGAGGCATCTGTCTGAGCACAGAGTGGAAGGTGCTGGGCAGAAAAGTGCCTGTGCTGGTGTCTCTGAACAGGTGGTGGTCTGGGGCACAGCCTGTGCATACTAGTGCATCACCACCTGCATGCTGCAGCATCCCTGTATGCACAGCACTGTTGTGGCATGGCACGATGAGTAGATCTGTTCCTTGAAAGTGTGCAATGGATTTGACTGTGCCTTTGCAAAGAGGGGATGCTGGCATGGAGCACCTCTGGCTGTTGTGGGCACATTTCTGGCTCCTAATTGATTTCCTAATGCTCATCCCTCCAATGCTAAGTTCAACCCTGCTCTCTGCATTTGGACTCAAGCTGCTCCCCTTTCCCTCTGTGCCTGACTTACTTGAGTCACCAGCCAGGTGCAGCTGCCCTCTGAAAAGGCTCTTTGGCCTCACCAGCTTCTTCCTGCTCATTCTCTCTTGCCTTCACTGAAAACCAGGAACATGGACTCCTGTGCTCCACTGGTGATATAGGGCAGCCTGCACCACCTCCCATTCCCCTCCCTGCCAGGGAGAAGAGCCCCAGCTCAGTGGAAAACAGGGAAGTTAAGAGTCTAAATAAAAAGGCAGAAGGGGAAATTAAGGCACAGACTGGGGAGCAATTTTCCAAAGCCACACAACTGGGTTTAAAAACCAGACTAATGATTCAGTGCTATCCTCACCATACCAGGCTTTCCAAATAGGGTGTTCTGGGTTGGGCATCCCCCATTCCAGGACTCCTGCCCACTGCAGCCCACCCCAGGGAAGTAGCACACTCAGATCACACAGGACTAGGTGTTTCTATATCATACAGTGGAGTGGGACATCTCACAGGCATCTACCTGGAGGCATCACGCATGGGCTCCCCTTTCTGTCACAGCCTCCATCATCCAGCCCTTCCTCCCATCCCTCCTCCTTCTCCTGCTGCCTGGGCAAGTGAGGCAGAACTAGCTGAGCATGGCTGGCCAGCATGTGGCCTTGCTTCTGCTGCCTTCTATTCATAGAGTCATGAATTCGAAGGAAGGGAGAATTCCCCTATCTCCAGCTGACCTGAAACATTGGACGTAGGTGGCTAGGTAAGGTCCAAAATCAGAACTCTGCACTCCTGGAGAAGAGAGCATGGATGGCGGTGCTAGTACTGTGACCACCCTTGCTGTTCACATCAATGCAGAGCAGGTGGGGAGACGCTTCTGGGTTGTTCTGTGCAAGAGCACCAGGGTATTCCTTGCTGAAAGTGTCGGTGGTGACACCTGGCTTTTGCAAACACCACTTGCTTTGCTGGAGCAGCATAAGCACACCAACAACACTCCCATCTCCTCCAAAGGGAGTGTTGCTTCCCTGCTCAGGAGGGGAAGCACCACTCGCATTTTTAGCTGCCAAGACAGCGTTCATGGATGTGATTTTTGCCATAGTGGCACAAGGACTGCTGCGTCAGCCCACTGAGGTTGCTGAGGGTTTTGTTCAGAAGTGGAAAAGAGTGGTGGGCTTTTTCATGGGCATTAAAAAGCTCACAAAGCTGCTGTGAGACATAGTCATTGCAGGCATCGCTTTGCGGCATTCCCTACTCTTACTTCCCTGTCTCCCAGCAACTCCCAGCAAACCTCAGAGAAGATTCTCATTTGGGGTGAGCAGAGTAGCTGTCTGGGACTGGTGGTGGTGTGAGGTCTGTGCTGCCACATACCTCCAGGACGTAATTATGATGAAGAAACCAAAACTGCAGAGAGCGCAGAAGATACCTCTTGCAGGAGGGTGCCAGGATGGAGATGCTTCAGACTGTGAGTTTGCACTGGGACAGGCTGGACAAAAGGGGGCTCTTGGATCCAAGACCAAGCTAGCTCTGCCAAATGCTGCATATGTACAACAAAGGCAGTAGCAGGTCCTTGTAGATTGTTCCTATGATGTTATTTAAGAAGTGATTTGAGATGGATCCTGGAAAACCAGGAAAGTAAAGAAGGATGCAAAGGGAGCAATGGAACTGCCAAAATGAAAAAGACTTAAAATAGTCTGTTCAGTGCCTTCAAGGAAAGCTGGAAAGATGCCCTGACTCCCATTGTTAATTACCTCCAAGCAGGGAAGATACTGGGTACTAAACCAGCAAGCAAAGGCATAACTAGAGCCAATAACTGGAAGATGAGCACAACCACATTTGAATTAGAAATGAGGCTCATATTTTTAACAGAAAAAATGATTAAGCATCGGAACAAACTGGGGTGGCTGCTCTGTCGCTTGTTATCTGCAAAGCAAGGCTGGCTGCCTTGCTGAAAGATGATTCAGTCAAACACGAGTTATTGGGCTCAACAGAGGGGTAATGGAGGGACGTAATGGCCTGTGCAACCCAGGAGGTCAGGTGAGATGAACTAATTTTCTCCCGTGGCCTTCAAGTCAGTGAGTTAAGGAAGGTGCATTTCCCTGTCTTGCAGATTTAGCTTCACAGTTGCTGTTTCTTTCATCAGGTTATGTGACTTGGGTGTTGGGTGGTGCAGAGCAGGGCTTGCGAGATAAAACCTGCAGCACAGGACACTGTGGAGTGTTTGGAGGATGCTGCATGGCCCTACTTAGGATAGTGGCGAAATGATGGCTCAGCACTGGGGTGTCTGCAAGGCACAGGGAAGGCAGAAAGCAAAATTTGCCAAAATGAGATGAGATGGCTCAGGTCTGAGAAAGCAAAGGAAGAAGGGAGATAGGATGGATATACTCATGTAACCATTAGCATGAAGGAGAGAAAGCTCCTGCAATCCCTCCTCTAAAGGAGGGGAGGGGTTGACAGAGCTTTTGATGAGGAGCCAAATGGAGATAATGTGCCTTCAAACAGCACAAACCTCTGCCTCCAGTGTGCAGACAGGAGCTTGGCACAGCACACCCGGAAGCACTTACCTTCCTTAAAGGCTGGAAAGAGTCTCCCAGGCCACCCCATTAGGAGATGCCTCCCCAGGCGAGATGGCACAAAGTGCTTGGCCAGCCCAGGGAGCAGTTGTGCCACAGGGACAGTGATGCCACCTCCAGCCCTGACACTTCCAGCTGGGTGTACGGCAGGCACTGAGAGTACAGTGGTGCAGCACACTGTTTTGGGCTGAGACTTGGTTAGTTTGTCTCTTTCTGAAGCTGTCTGACCCCTCCAGGAGCAGGAAGAGCTATGCATCACTCGGGAGAGGCTATGCACCCTGCACATGGTGCTGTGTCCAAAGGTGCTGACACTGCTCATGAGGACACAGCCCAGGGCAAGAGGAACTGGTGGCACAGGGTAGCAAATGGGCTGCAGTGAGCTTGCAGGCGATCTGGAGATGTGGAGTTTTGGGGTGATATTGCTTGTGGCTAAAGCAGCACCCACTACCCCAGGCTCTCCACCAGCACCCTGCACAGAGAGGGCACAGGTGAGTTTATACTGGGCAGGCGACCATGCAGAGACAGAAGAGGAGGGGGATGCAGCCCCACCACAGGGCTGCTGCTGAGCAGCTTTTCCCCATGAAGGAACTAACACAGTGGCAGCTGCTGCCAAACATGATCCAGGGCGCGTATCGGCGGGAAGGAGCTGGCTCTCCTAGTGTTAGGAGGGGGCCAAGTCCTGTTTACCTACCTCTCGAGCTGCTCTCCCTGCTTTGCATGAAAGAGGCGCACTGATTGCTGACATCTGTAGACAATCAGATAAGAATTAGAGTTATTCCTCTCGGCATAAATGGTATTTCTAATCTCATAATCCCTTAACATTGTTCTCACCAGGATGTGGCTGCTCCTAATCCCTGAGTTCTTGGGCAAATTTCAGGGAACCTGGGAAGGTGCGGGAGGAGGGGTTGCCCACCTTCCCTCCCCTCACTCACAGAATCCCTTCTGGGTGCAAAGCAGGCATGGAACAGCTGGTCAGGCTGCAGCCCCTCTTGCCAGCTGGAGGATGCTCATGCTAGGAATAGAGGGATTTGTAGAGCCCTTTCACCACTGCTGCAAAGAGCCCCCATGGGTCTTCTGTCCACGTTGCCCCAGGTATGTCTCTTGGATGATCAGCTCTGTGAAACCAACAGCATGCTCCAGTCTGGTTTAGACACTTGGCTGCTTTTCAAAAGCAGAGGCTGATCCCTAAAGATCTGAGAAATAGAGACTGGAGCCTCTATTTCTATGTGAAAGAGGTGCAATGAGGGAAGCATCCTGCTGCTGCAGAGCTGTAAAGTCCAAGGTCTCTAGCCAGATGAGGGTTGTAGGTGCTTTGTAAGGACCCTGGGCTGCCTTTGGCCCTAATTTTGCACATTCTTTGGGATAGAATGGGGAGAACCACTTGGATTGCTCCTTTCCCTTATCCTGATATTGGTGCTCTGGTTACAGATCTGCCTCTCTACAGCAAGCCCACAGTGGCCTTCCGTCCTGGCCACCTTGCAGGCACAGTCACGGTGGGAAGGGAGTTAAAAACCTCTCACCATTTTCCCAAAACAGTTAGGGATTCCCATTTCTCTTGTCCCTGCTGAATCTTTCCTTCTGCAGCACAGTCTAGTGTGAGTGATGGTTCCAGTGGCTGGTGCCAAACCACTCCAGGGGCTTGCACCCAGCTCCCAGTGGGAGCAGGGATGAAATTCAGCCTGAGTGGTAGTGGGCTCCCCTGCTGTCTGCAGCCATGAGCTACCCACCATGGTGCAGAGGAGGAAATCCCGTCCTGGGCACCAACCCATCCCAATGCGCAGAGGCCAAGATAGCATTTTCTCAAGGAAGCAGCTTGCAATTCAGAGGGCCTTGGTGAGCCAGTCTCTGCAGACATGCCTCTGTGCCTTTCCTGGGTTCCTCCTCTGTTACAGCACCTGTTGCTTCTCCTGCCACTTACGTGTTTCCCCTCTTCTATTCTGTAGATAGGTTAGAAAGGCAGCACAACTACTTCAGCCATAACTTGGTCATCTTCTTCATCTTGGCAAGATGATGTTGGAGATGGCTTGGTAGCAATAAATACCAAACAAGTCTGCCTCTCTTCGTGAGGTTTAAAGAGCCCCATGCTGGTACAACATGCCCACGGCATGTGCACACAGCAGGACAGCAGATGCAGGAGGAGGCTTTTTCCCCAGGGAAGCATGCCCATCACTGTACCCTCCGTGCTCCTCTCACAGCATCCTACCCGCCAGCATCCATCCCATCTGCCATGCTGAAACCTGTAGTTTGTAGTTTTGTAGTGAGCCAGCATAACTGCTCTCTGAAGGGTGGAAATCGGAGAGGGAGCTAGTGGGAAACTTTGTTGCACTGTGAGATGCTAATCTTGAAATTCCTAAGGGGTTTGCGCAGAAAGCAGAAATGAATAGGTTTTGCTATTCACTGGCAACTTTGGAAAAATGCCCTGAAAGTTGAAGCCAGATAAAAATTTTTGTTGAATTTTGTTAGAGAATTAAGCACTTGTGTTCAAGATTTTGCTCATTTTGGTTTTGTTTGATGAGGTTTTTAATTAAATCAGAGGGCACTCCAAAAGGAAAAGCCCTGGAAACTCAACCTTTAATTTAAAATCACCAGAAGCAAAAAACTACTGCTGTTGTTGTCCTGTTTCTGTTGTGAACAAACAAGCTGCAAAGCACCCAAAAATGTCTGAAACGCTTTGGCATGGCGAGATTCATGGTATTCCCCAGGAAAAGGTACTTCGAGGACAATTTGCTTCATCCCCTATTTGGGTGGTCCCTTGGCTGTAAAACGTCATTGCCTGCAATGGCTAAGGAGGGGGTGGGTCCATGGCTGTGGGTGGGTGAGCAAATGTACCTTTTGGGGGTAGTGTGGGTGCAGACCTGCCAGGGTAGAGCAAGGGCTTACCAAACCCTGAGACATGAGGGCTTGGGAGTAGATAGGTAAATGTGGCCACTGGGACTGGGACTATGCACCTCTGCCCCTTCCCATGCTAGGATGGTGCTGTCTCCCTCCCTGGGGTGTCTCACTCTCTACAGGAGCACCATCCCTCTCTCTAGAATTGGGACTTGCCCTATACCAGATCCTGGCAGAGGACCCCTGAGGTCAGGTAGACATCGCAGCCTTGCCTGGGGGACAATTTCAGCCCCAAGATGTGCCATCATACTGAAAGATGCTGCAGGGCATCACATTTGCAGCTGGAGGGCAGTGGCAACATTCCCCAAACTTTGATGATCTCCAGAAGTGGGTTGTGCCTGTGTTATCTCCCTTCCCATGAACTGCCCAGTCCCTGTCTCGTAAAACTTATTTAAACCAGCCCTTTTTCTCCTTGGGGCTTGGATAACATTGCTGCTCACAGCTGAAGGCCCTCCTGGCTCCACAGTAATCAACCAGGGCTGCACCAGGAAAAGAAGATAATTAAATTCAGGCCCTTGCTTTTTCCCCATCAAGCAGATGCAGTGAGACGGCAGTCCTACAGAGACTTTATCTGGGGCAGGGGGCAGAAATTTCAGTCTTGATCTTCCCCATAGCAGCTGCTGGTATGTGTCCGCTGAGCCAGGGACCCATTCCCCCTATCCGGCCATGCCTCGCTGGCTTATCATTTCCAATCCTATCAGAAACAAAACTGCTGCTGCTTAATGCTTCATTACAGGCTGTTATGTGTCTCCTGCACTGCCCAGGAGAGCAGCAAGGACTGACTGACTCTATTTAATAACTGTTTCATGGTTCCTAATTGACAGATAAAAACACTACTAACTCAGTTTCATTGAACATAAACCATGGGCAGGAACAGCCGTGCCCTTCTGGAGCCAGAGTGGCAGCACGAGTTTTGATCCATTATTCTGACGTGGGAAATCCATAACGTGTCTATCTGCCATCATGATGACGAGTTTAGGCCTCACTTTTTTCGTCTGTTGGTTTTGGCTTTTACAGCCTGGGAAAGCCGCTGGGGAGGGATTTGAGGAAGGGTAGCCAGGGAGGACGGAGAAATGGTGGCTGGTGCTTTATTCTGGGGGGCCATTGCCACAAGGGTCTGCAGCACCCCTGGCACAGTGCTTGGCGGCAAGGATTGCCTTTGCCGCATGTGCCCATGAGGGATCCATGTCTGCTGATCTCAGGGCTGTGCCTCATGCTGGCAGGTCCTCAGCCCCTGTGGCTGTCAGGCTAAGCCACACATGTACCCAGGGAAGATTCACCAAGACTTTCAGCTCTAGTACAAAAGGACCTATATGTGCTCAGATGAAAGAGGAAAGGATTTATTCTTGTAATTTGAAGATGATGAGAAACCAGGGCGTTTCTTTGTGCACTGTGTGGTTAAGCAGGATTGCATCAGTGCCTGAGGAGTTCCGTTACCCCTTTTTGTTGGTGCGGATGACCAAGTGACCCAGACTTCTTCCACGCATGTTGAGAAACTGCAAGCAGAGAATCCTCTGCTCTCCCTAGCAATCGCATGGCCAAAAACACAGGGCCAGGATGTGCAAACAGTAATGAGGAGTGTTGCAGGCATGGGATTCAAAAGCCGCATGCTGAACCTTTGGGATTTGCTTTATCAGATCCCACATGGGGCCGGCACTTAAAAGAAGGTCTTTGGAAATGAGATTTTACAGGGCTTTCTCCTCTCATCACAGTGTCTGGAAACTTAAATGCCAGCTGGGAGTCCCACAGGTACTTGTGACTTCTGGAGGGGTTGAATGGCACCCAGGGTAGAAGCAGCATTGCTCCCGGGTGGCATGAGCAGAAGTGGAGTTGCAAAGGAGAAGTGTTGAGGGCCTGTAGCTCTGTGCAGAGCAAAACAAATCTGACTGCCTCTGAAGGCATGCTGGGAGGATGAGAGGTTATTAGTAACAAGCGCTTCAGGGATAACACAGAAGATATTGATTTAAATAAAAATCACCATAACAGCAGCTCTAACAGAACCCTGTGGGTCACTTGGAGGAGAATCAGAGGCTCCACTGCTGGCACACTCAGAGCATTTCCTAGCTGCAAATGTCATGCTGGAGAGACCCAGGACTGCTGCCTGTGCTCCTGACCAGGGACAGGAACAGGGAGGCAGGAGCTGTGCCAGGAATGCCTAGAGACTCATTGCAGTGAGGTTAGAGGCTGGAGCTGCCATGAGTCGCGAGGGCACACTGTGCTGTTTGCAGCACTGCGGGGAGCCACAGTGCCAGGAGCTGTGCTGGGCCACAGTGGCCTGGGCTGTCTCCTGCCTTGAGCTTGCAGGGATTGACTGCACTGAGGATATGTAGTTTGGGTGGATGACACAAAGGCTAAGAGGCCCCAGTTGGCTGGGAACAGCTTCAGCTGCTCATCCATGGGAGAGGAGCCAAATGGTTTCCTTGCCATGCTTCATACCGACAGTGCTTTTATCAATAGGATGTGAAGGGGTGATAAAACACTACCAGCTATCTCCATAGACAGCAAATCCATTGCTATGGATTTCTTATTACAGAATGTGGCAGACCCTTGTGCAATTCCCTGTAACTGGCTGTAACTCTGCTGCCATGGTACAGCCACCTGCAACGGCAACTGCTCTCATCATGATATGGAGCCGTGTCGTGACATGCTATCAAAAAATGGAAATATGATTCAAGATAATAGCCAAGCTGTCAAGATAAAATGAGTCTCAGCATGTAACAGAAGGGTTTCTTCACTCCAGGGATTTTTGTAGATGGAGTTTTTGAAGTGTTTCTTCCTGATCAGGGTGCTTCCATGAGAACTGGGCATTTTGCAGTGTAAACCTCCCATGCCCTTCAGCTTTCCCATCAAATATGGGCAGACCATCTGCTGGACCTGCTGCGCAGACAGCATGGGCTGCGCCAAGGTGGATCCACATTACCAAATCTCTTGTCACTTCCTGCTCAAGGGAATTTAAACCACCTGGAACAGTTCCCTCTGGGAGGACCTGAACTCACAGCCTGGTTCTTGCATTGAGAAGCCTGTTTAAGGCTCAGTCCAGCACATTCATGCATTAGAGTGGGTGACAGGAGATACCAAGCCAGCCCAGATCCTGCCCACTGGGCTGCCTTGGGAACATTACTGACCTGATCAGCATCACTGCTCTCTGAGGACAAGGCAAGATTCCGCTGGCAGGAATAGCTGCTGGGAGTGGTCAGAGGCCAGAAGCTGTGGCTGGTAGCTCTGCGTTCCTTTGTGATGGGGTTTCTATAGTACTGCAGTCTCTACCTGCACTCACACTCTACGTAAAGACAGTCACTCAGGTTTAATGTCCCTGTAAATGACATGTGCAGGTTTTTTTCCAAATCAACATAACCTTCTTGTAGATGTGGAGCTCCTGGTGCAGTGTTGCAGCCCTCCAGCAGCACCCCAGTGTTCTGCAGCCCCCTCAGGGTGCTCAGTTCAACATGGAAAACCCCAAATGGGGCAAAACCAACAGAGATACAGCACAGGCAGCCAAAATCCATCTGTCTGGGGCTGCACAAGTCCTGCTGTCAGTGAGTCCAAGCCAGTGGTAGTATGAGCATGGTGTCATACATTCACAGTAGACGTAAGGATATTTCCTGCACTCTTAGAGGGCAGTTTACAATGCTGAGATTCTCTCCAGCCAAACCGCTTGGGTTCAGATTTCCACTAACCCACCTCATTTCCTTATTTTTCTTAATCTCCCAGCAAAAATTAAACCATTGGCTGCTCTGACCAGCTCTTTGCCTTGTATTAAATGACTAGTTTCTGACCACTGGTAGTTCTGGGCTGGCATGTCCTAGGGAGAGGGCAGTAGAGAGTAAAAGAAGGGTTAATAGAGAGTAAAATTGCAACAGAAGAGCTGGGGCCAAACAAGCAGCTTTGTCCCCGAGCATGACAAGGTGATTGACTTCAATATCCCTGTGCCATGGGAAAGGCAGATGCTGCACAGCATCCCCTGCAGTATCTCTGTGATATGAGATTTGAGGAAGACATGGGAGCCTGCCCTGCTGTGTGGCCCCTGCCAGTGTGCTGCTCTGAGTGAATCCCTCTTTGAAGGGCAGCAGAACTGTCAGGAAAGCCTTCAGCCCTGATACAATGACTTCCAGTGGCAGGGAATCCTCTGGAGCTTTTAGTGATCTCTTACAGGTGACAAAATTATGTTCGCTGTTTTTATTGGTTGAATCTGCATAGATTTGGCTTCATCCACTTGGGTTCATGCTGGCAGGTCTCAGAGGGTCAGGACGGTGGGGTCAAGCACACCATCCACACCCCTGAGCCACAGCCACCCTGGCTTTGCACAATGTGCCAGCACTGGGTGACAAAGGTGTTTGATGGGCACCATCTTTGCAAAATTAAGGGTCTTTCTAGCACGTGTGTATTGGCTGCCCTCCCTGTACAACCATGAAAATGCTGCAGGCAGTTGTGTACCCCATATAAAGGGAAGATTTGATTTGCCTTCCCCAAGTGCCTGTTTGTCCCCATCAAGTACAGCAAGAGCAGAGACAGACTGCTTGGCCCAGCCAGTGATTAAAGATAGATAAAGGCAACTGAGAGCATCAGCCCAGCCCTTCAGAGAGGTGACTATCCAGCTCTCCTTGGCATTCCTGCAAAGTCTCTCACCAGGCTTGGCTCCCATTGGGCTGGTGTCTCACCTGACTCAGGGCTTTGGGAGTGCAAGATCTGCCCCACACGCTTCCAGTCGATGACTCAAGTCTTCTAAATCCTGCCTTGTTTCATGCCTTGAGAGGCATCCCACATCTTAAAGGCTTCTGGCCATACTGGGGCCAACATGCCCATCCTGAGTGTATAAGCTCAGGCAGAGCTGAAGTGGCTTTCCTTACCAAGATCTATCGGTAGAGTTCCTTTTAATAGCATATATGTGATGTCGAGTGGGATAGACCACTCCAGCTCTGGCTGGCACGTTATAAATCTAAGGAAAAAAAATAATGCAAAGGGCCAGGAGGCTGGGGGATGAAAAAAAGCAGAAGGAAGAGACTGTTTTCCCAGAATCCAAAGCAGGCAGGGGTGGAGAGCAGGAAAGGCAGGGTTGTACGGCTCGCTGGGGCAGAGTGTGCAGTTGTTTATACTGAAAATGAATTTCTGTTTATTGCAAGCTATGGTGGGGAGACCACAAAGTGAACATAAAACAAAATGGGAAGGGTGTGGGAAAAGTCAGGGGAGGGGGAGTGGGTGCCTTTGACAAACTCCAGAAGTCACGTCCAGTAATAAATCAAGCCAGGATCTGTCCCAGGATACAGGACCCAAAACATCTGCTTGGGCTGCAGGGAAGCTGGGCAGGCAAGGAGGGATCTCCCAGCCCTATCTGGGGCCAGGCAGGAGGCAGGGGCTTGGGCAGCTCAGCCACCCATGGGTGCTGAGCCCGGCAATGCTCATATGCCAGCAGAGGTGGACTGAGCACCTGGCTCTATCAGGACACAAGGGGAACTGCACTCAGGGCTGAGGGATTTAGCAGGCATCTTCAGTCAGCCTCTCCATCCTCAGTAGCCATCCCTTGACTGCTCTGCCCCTCCACTTCCTTGTCTGGAAGGTGGCACAGGGCGCTTTTCTGCCATTTATCACTTTTCCCAAGCTTTGCAGCAAATACTGTATGGGATGGCAATGCCTGCAATGTCTCAGGTATGGTGTAGATGCCACTGGGAAGGGAGGTCCCCTGCCCTCTTCCAGGGTAGCAGGAACTGATACGGTAACAGGCTGCTGGTGAAATGAAAGACAAATCTCATGATAACCCCACTGGGGCTAGCAATGCATCCGTTCTGTGTACAGACTTTGAAGGTATTAAGTGATAAGGATTTTGATTTGATGTCTGAATCCAGCTGCATTTTTGTGAGAAGCACTTGCAGGTTATAGCTCCAGACCTAACTTTCATAAATAATCTATTGCCTTGGGTGTAGTACTTTGGAAGGGACCGTGAATGTTTGTTTTGCAGATTCAAGCATTCCCCTCCTCTTCTTCCTTTTCCCCTTCCTTGGAAAATGGATCCTATTAACCACTGCAGATGACATACCACATGCCAATACATTTGCAATCCATTTGGCTCATAGCGAGGGTTGCTTTCGAGCTACAGACTTCCCCAAGGGTCCAAGCCTGTCATGGGAGGAGAAACAAAGACTGTGTGTCTGCCCTGTGAGTCCTGGCCCAGTTGTTGACTTTCCAGCCCATATTAGTGCAGAAAGCAGGAGAGACAGCCACTGAGATGCATATGTGAGTTATGACCTCAAAAGTCATTTGAATTTCATTATGCTGGGCCATGGTTGAGCTGCTCTGCCATAATGCTGTGGATGCTGCTGTGGGATCTGCTCTCCAGAAATGCCTGAGGACCACTTTCTGGGCACCGAGTTGCTGTATCACACTGATGATATGCCTCCAGCATCTCCCTGTGACAGACAAACCCCAAGTATTCCTGTCGGGATCCTGGTCAAGTTCAACCTCATGTCACCACTGGAAAGGTCTGAAACTTTGTCACCATTGCAGCATTTCCCCACTTAATCCAAGCATATTGCCTTCCCTCCCATGCTGCTGGTGACATATAAACCATGGGATAGACCAAGCTGCATTGGCATTAACCCAGCCAGAGTTGCTTTTTCTGCTCCAGGAGAGGATGGCAAACTATTTGATAAACCCCTACTGCTCTATTCTGGTTTTTGCTAGCACATCCTTGCAGCTCTCATCCTCAGCCAAGCCCTGGCTCTCAGACCCATCCCGGCTGCTCACCACAGAAGGATTCTGAGCCATGTGTGCATTGAGATGAGAGTCCTTGTTGCAGGAGGCATTTGCAGTGTGCTCCTGGTCTGCAATGGGGCCCATGTGAGCCAGGACACAACAGCATTCTTATGCTGCTGGGAAGGTCCAGACCATGGGGCTTGCTCTTCACCTGTAATCTTCTGTGCAACACTTCAGAGAGCTCAGCAAAATCCTTCAGTGACTCTAATAACGTTTCCCTTCAAAGCTCTAGGGTATTTCCCCCCCATCTCCGTGAAGTCACGCTTCAGGTCTGCTGAAATCCTAGCAAATACCTCCTGAAATCCCCTGAAGCCCCTATGACAGTTTATTGAGAGTCCAGGACTGTTTGACCTTGGAGGGGGTGAGAAAGGGAGGGGAAGAAAGAGCAGCCCTGTGCTTCCCTGCCAAACTACTTGATCTGTTGCTGAGCCTCTTGCAGAGAACACAAACCAGCCAGAAATCAGTCCCAGTCCATCAGTGGGGTATCTGGGCACAGTGCCCTTCTCTCCCCTCTGCTCCAGGTCTCTGGAGGGTCTCCCACTGTGCTGGGCAGTGCCGCTGCATGGACAGTGTGGTGTGTTCCCCAAAGAAGCAGCAGTGACCCCATCACCTGTGGGTGGGGCCCATCCCAGCATCCTGGCCCCTTTATCCTACCCAAAAGAGGTTTGGGGATCTCCGGCTGACAACTCATTCCCAGCTGGGGTGCTTGGTGTGTGCAGGGTGGTTGCTCACCCTGGGGATCTATCCCTGTGCTGGGGACTCCCACCATTCCTCAGGAAATAATTAAAATATTGATAACAATACTTTGTATGACAGTAAGTGCTTGTTATTTCTTCTTTGTTGTAAGCAAATCAGAGGATGCATGACAAGCTGCTCTCCTCCATCAGGAGGGAGAGGCTGTGCTGAGCATCCAGGTTATCGGTGTCAGGGCAGACTAGGAACGATGCTGCTGTTGCCACTGATCTGGTGCTGATGCACTCGGGAAAGGTGTGTTTGCTTCTGGGGTTTCATTGTTAAAAGATCATCGATAAATTACAGGGAGTCCAGAGAAAAACTGATTAAAGGATTAAAAGATAGTGTATGACCTAAAGGGAAGATTAAGGGAATTTAGTTAGGTACTTGCTGTGGAGCGGAGCTGGGGGGAGTAGGGAAGGAAGAAAATGAAAACAACCTTGCAAAGGTGGTGATTAGACCGGGTGAAAACAATCGCTCTGGGTAACTAAATTGGTTTGTGCTTCACACTTTGTTTTGCAAATTTCAGGCTCTCCTGTGGGTGGGAAGTGGTTCCCCAAGCCCCTCGAGCTGTTGGAGCTGCACTGGCCACACATGCCATGAGTGTCCCCTGGGGTTTGCCCACTGCTGCTGGGGATTTAAGCATTGAGCCAGGCTTTGAGGAAGATGAGCATCATTTTCATAAAGCAAAAGGCCTTTTTTTAGCTCCATTTCTTTACAGATGGGCTGAATAATGGGACCTCCCTTGAAGCTTTCTGAGTTAAGGATGCAGCTATTACTTCCAAATGCAGTGAAGTCTGGAGCTGTATGACTTACAACATCCCAAGGACCCCATTGCCTTAAAAAAAGAATGAGGCCAGGGCTTGATTCAGGCCTGAGGATAAAAAAACAGACATTCATAAAGAGAGCAGTGGTCTTGAAATGTGGTGTTAGCTGAGCTGGAATTCCAGCCCACCACATCCAGAAATGTCACACTCCTCTGGCTTTCATCTCCTTGAATGACATTCTTTGGGTGAGCTGCAGAAACTGATGCTCTTCCTGCCTCCATCCAGAGGAGGATTTAGGCTTGAGGTGGGGACACTCCCACTGTTAGTGACATGCCTGACTGGTATTTTCTCAAAAATGGGCAGTTGAGGACTAGTGTGGAAACCTCACTTCCTATGATAAATTAGGCATCCTCCCGTATGCCTGTCATTAATGGGCTAGCATCATCCCCGAGCAGCCAGAATAGCACCACAAACCAGAGCCATCCCCTGAGGTGCCCATCTCAGCTCCATCCCCACCACAGTCCAGTGCTTTGATTTTCCAGGATGTATTATGGAGAAGTACACATGGGGTGGGCTGGGTGGCCTCACTGGACATACTAAAGGAGGCTGGCTACTGCTGAGAGGACTTGGACGTATTTGGGGTGGGAACAGCATGGGAAGATGGTCCTTTGTCATTTCTCTACAGCCAGTTCTGGCATCTCTCTCAGGGGACCTCTGGCTCCAGGCCAGCTGTTTTTGCAAGGTGCCTGCAGTTAGGGTTTCCCAGCAGGGCTGTAACAATGACGTGAAGCTGGGCAAAACCACCAAGGCTCTTCCACACTCCCAGTATAGTCCTTGGGGCTGAAGGACAGGCACAGGCTGCAGATCAGCCATGGAGCAGCATAGCATCTCACCAGGAGAGTATGGAGGGCAGAAGGGCAGCCCCAAGGATGTGAGTCAGTGACCAAGGATGCTGAGTCTGCATGAGCAAACCCAAATGCAATCAGGATGGCCAAATACAGGATGAGCAAATTGCTCCACTGCCTGTGCAGACACCTGGTGCACAGGAAGTAGTACCTTCACACAGATATCCACTTTGAGGTATCTGTCCCAACTGAATCCAAGGTTGAGCAGTTGGTACAGGCTCAAGGGCACCAAGGGATCTGCCTTGTAAGGGGATGGGAGAACAGCCTGCAGCATTTCCTCTAGGAAAACATGTGGGAGAAAAGAGGAGACAGTGGTTTTCAATAATTGCTGAAGGAAAGGAACTCCTGCAAAAGCCAGTGCAAGTGCAAGGAGAAAGTGGATAGGGGGTTCATCTGCTTACTAACCACTCCCATCAGCCTCTCCTCCTGACCAGACAGGAGAAGAAAAGCCCAAAATTATCCTTTTCTCTACTCCAGAGAGTCAGAAATTTCTTACTTCTCCATTCCCCATGGGGTGAGAAACGTGTCTGCCAGGAGATACCTCTTTCACTGGGATGTTGCAGAGAACAACCTGGGGAAGAGCAGAGCAGAGAAGGGTATGCATCCAGACTGCATGTCAAGAGGGATGAAGAGAGGGGAGGCATTTTTGGAGAGCTGCTGGCTGTTAGAGGCAGCCCACACTCCCCTGCTGGGAGTGATAGCTGGTAATATTTGTGGCTGGCTTGTTACTCAGTACATGACAAAGTGCTTATAGCTTCCCTCCAGAGGCTCCTCATGGATAAATATACAACTTCCAGGAGTTCTGGTGGGACAGCTTTGCTGAGGATACATGGCTGCTGATGGTCCCAGCTGTGTCTGATCACACCTGGTATTTTCCCTGTCTTCTCCATCTGGAGAGAGGACAAATTGCTTTCTTGCTGCCTTTGAGTAAGGTGATGGAGTGGGCAGGGGTATTGTGTGGTGTAGTTTGTGCAGGGACTTTGTGCCTGAAGCTGGGAAAAAAGGGAGAAGTGGATGCTGAGTTCTCTTCTGCAAGCACAGCAGACAGGGAGGCAGGGTAATGACATGGCACAGATCCTCGGGGTCCCCAATACCTGCCAAAGAACCCTCAAGGGCATCCTTTCTGCACAGTTGAGATGAGGAAGGCACTGGCCTCCCTCACACCAGACAGGGATGTTCCCTCTCTCTATCTGGAAGCTTTTAGAGCTGAGCTCCTGGAGAAGATTGCCAAGGGTCTGCACAAATTTGGGCTCCAGGACTATGTGTTGCTCACAGCTGGTGTGGACTGAGGTGGGGCGCAACAGAAACCAGAGCACTGCCAGACTTCTCTGCTTTTTATCAAGGAGTACCAAGGGAGGCAGATCCTTTTCCCTGGAGATCAAGGCTGTGATGTGCGCTCACGTGCACTGACCACAAGCTGCTTGGGGTGAGGAGAGCTGCTGGGGAGCCCAAGTGTTGCTAGAAAGCGTTTTCCCCCTGCATTGCCTTGGCACAGTGCATCCAGCCCCACGTCAAAGAAAATGGTCCCTGGAAAGAGAAATTATTTTGGCAGGGACTGGAAAATCCCGTGTAATTCATGCCCTTCATGCTTCCCAGCTGTTTTAAAAGTGACAGGCAGAGCATTTGGGTGGGAGCTGCAGCGACATCAAGCTCTGCTCTCCAAACTCCAGCGTAGGAAAGCCCCATGAATGTGCAAAGGCCAGGAGCACGTCAGCCCTCTGCTCCTCACGTGGGAGCTGCAGCCCCTTCCCTGCTGTGTGAGCGTGACAGACTAGCATCCTGGGATGCTCCGGTCTTGAACTGTGGGCATGGATGCGCTCACCGTCCCCGGAGCCTCCCAAGGCTGCGTTTGACGGCACCCTCCCCTCGGTTGCTGCACAGTGCCTCACCCCACAACGCTCCTCAGGTCTCCGGGAGCTGGACGGGGGCCCGACACAGTCAATCCTAGAGCAGCTGGTAACGACGTTCGGTCATTACTGCCCGGGGCTATGTGCGAACCAGTGACCTGGCTCTGAAATGGTTTATGTTACATGCAAATCCCCTCTCAGAGGCGTTGCGGAGAGGAAAGCCGGCCTCGCCGTGAACTCCCCGTGCTGGAGAGCAAACCCCAGCGCTGCCGCAAAGAGTGTCCCGTGGCAGTTGGCGCTGCTATGCCGCCACATCCCGCCTCCCCGCTGCACCCATCCCGGGGGTGCCGCACCGAGCACCGCGAACCCGGGCGCCGCTCGAGGACTGGCGGTGCTACTGTTATACACAAAACAATAATCAGCTGCCGTAACGAGGATGCAGAGTAGCTGAGCTGGCTTCCCTGCTGTTGTGCCGGCTCCAAGTAGAAACAGCTGCATTTGGTTTGGTTAAATGTTTTATTTACTCACAATTATCCCAGATAACAGATTTGCTTTCTTTTGTTCAATATTTAATATTGTGTCAGAACAAAGCTGCTCTTTGGTTTCTGGTGGAGGACAGGGGGTTAGTGGGGACTTTCCCCTGCGATGTGGTCCCAAGTGAAGGCTGGAGGTGCCCAGCAGCACTGCTGTACATCCGTCCCTAAGGCATCCAGCCCAGAATCCTGCTCCATGGGGACAAAGTCAATGGCAGGAGCACAGTTAGGGTTTGTGGTGTGCTGGGCAGGATCTCCAAGGACTCACGTGGGCATTTTCTTTTGGACAGCAATGTTGTCCAGTACCAGCGCTGCTGGATGGAGTGGGAACAAGGGGGTCTGTCATGGGTGCAGGATGCCAGATGGCTTCTCTTGCCTAAATCCTACACCTTGGGGAGCATCTCCAGAGATGGCTGCCATGCCAGCCATCCAACCCACCCCTAGCCACGGTTCCCAGAACCCCTCTCCTCTTGCTCTTTCCTCTCACAGAATGGGGATGTGGGGCTTGCTCACTGATTTTCTGAAGGCTGGAGAGTGGTCAGGTTGAAAAGCACCTCTGCTGTGCTGCAAACAGCACTGCCCCGTGCAGTGTGGGATGAAGCAAACTCCAGTGAGCCTGTTATCACACCAGGAGCTTGCCCTGCTATGTGGGCTTAAAAGTGGGACATTCCTCTCTATAAGTAATGCCCTGCCCAAAAATTTACAGCGTTTCCTCTTGCCATGTTCACTGAATTTTCTGCAAGGGAAATGAGAAAATCCATAGCTTGGTTTATGAGCCCCAATCAGTGTAAAACAGGGCCTTTTAGAAATTTATCTTTTGCTGAGTCCACCTTTTTCTCCAGCACCTTCTGGGG
>VZRE01003725.1:163404-192055 GCA_013396775.1 Cephalopterus ornatus | reverse complement strand
CTGGGGAATAAATTCTTGCTCTTTGAGGCTGGGGAGCTGGTTCCTAGATGGTAGCAGGGTCAGGGGATTTTGGCTACAGCTGCAGCTGCCCCTGGCCCCTGTTGAGAGCTACCAGGGAGGTGCTGCAGCCTATGAGTCTCAGGGCTGGGCAGGTGCTGGCTGAATGTGGACAATTCTAGTGTCCACCTGGGATGGCTCACACTCAAAAGGGATATGTCTTCAGTGTCTAATTTCAAGGGAGAGGAATATCGTCTTTAAAATGTCCGCTTGCTAAGGTTGGGGTGGCTTAGACTGAAAGGGAGAGACCTGTCTCCATCACTTGCCTGGTCACCCAGGAGATCAGTGAGGGACAAACCCATCTCACCCTGTGCCCCTGCACCCCTGGGTTCTCTAATTCTCTCTCAAATGAATTTTGCCTCATTAATTAAAAAACAAACAAACAAAACCATCAAACCAAAGCCAAACCCTTGCTTTATCCTTCTTGAAGGAGCAGGGGCTGTGAACATGATGTTCCCAGAACATAGGGAGCATCACCTGCCTATGTACCACCCTGCTGCTGTCCTCTGCACCCATTCTCATCCTCACACTCACCCAAGAACAGCTGGACAAGGGGAATCAGAGCAAAATCAGAGCTTCACCTTCATCCCTTTCACCAGCAACAAAACACAGCCATATCCAAACATTTGCATTGATGGAAGGCACTGTCCCCAGCCACAGCCATGCTGCACTCAAGCACAGGTGGTGCATGGCAGAAGGATGCTCCCCTGATCCACCTGGCAGTAGAAATATGATTTATTCATCGTTTTCTGTGTTGTTTCCTACCAGCCTGCTGTACACAAACAATTTTAGAAAAGCAGCGTTAGATAAATAATACATCGTGCTTTCAGCCAGCATGTGCATAACAAAAGCATCTGTGTAGATGTGTGTGTAGACGTGAGGGGTCTGCTGCTCTTGTGCATGTTTGCCCATGTGCTCAGTGCTGGCATCTCACTCTCAGGTGGGTCCCTGTTGTGCCCTCTGGCCTCTGCAGCTTTGATTTTGGTCACTCATCTGCCTTTTTACTCATCAGTACCTACTCACAGCCTGCAAGGTCATGGCTGTGGTGCCAAGAAACTCACTGGGTGATGATATGGAGGGTATGTGAGGCACAGACAAGAGATTGGACAGCAGTCCTGCTGTGGGCATTGGGGAGAGGCCAGGATGCAAACAGCAGGAGTCTGGCAGCAAAGAGTATTGGTTCTGGGATTGTCCCCCAGCCCATGGCAGCATGGGGGTCCTGCCCATGTGCAGGCAGGTTGTGTCACAGCTGTACCTCTAGCACAGACACATGCTGCTGCGAGGAACTCTGGAGCCTTTGCTGGTCCAAGATCAAGACGATGAGTTATGCAGGTGACCCCAAAAGCACACTATAGGCTCATTATCCCCCATCAGCCCAGCGCCTGAATGTGCCCTGAGTGCACCAGAAAAAATACCTCCTTCAGAAGTGTTTGAGAGGCCTCTTAAAACTTTTATTAGCACTATTTTTTGTATCCCTCCACCTGTGGAGCAAGGCATCTTTAGTACATTCAGCCCTCAGCAGGAGAGGAAAATTATAACTGATCCATTTCAGAAACCTCTAAAAGTGACCTAAAATAACTTTTCTATATATAAAAATGTCATGATTTTAATGTCCATTATCTCATGAGCTAGCAGAGTTAGGAAAAGCTCTTGTAGATCATTTTTAGTGGTTTTTAAAATGGATTGGTCACACTTTTCCTCTGCACAGTGGGACTCAAGGTACAACTATAACTGGGCTTTAGAGATGAGGAGGGAGACAAAAATCTATGTCTGTGCTGATGCATTGAAAGCTGTTTCATCCTCAAGGTCCACGTGTTGTGCTCTTACCAGCTGAGCAGGGGTGCTGGAGCTGGTCAAGCAACAGCTATTTCCAACAAGCCAGAAAGCCAGAGGTTAAAGGGATGCAAAGCATGGGGCACTGTGTGGTTGGAAAGCCAACTCCATCCCTGCCATCAGTCTTTTGTGGGGTCTTCAGAGATGATGACCCTGGGGCCAGGTTTTGCTGCCTGTCACAGCCCCAAATTCTGCTGGAGCTGCTTGGGAGCTGTGTGCACCGGTGGGATTCACTTGGCTCCAGTGCAGCCTTTCATCCCCTCACCCTGAGCTTTTGCAACAAGGCTGGTTGCAGCCAAGCCTCTGGGAAGCTGCCACAGCCAGGCATTAAACACGCCAGGTTTTCAGAGAGGACATCAGCAGAGCACGTGGGAGAAGTGGCTTCCTGCCATGCGAGAGGTTAATAGACAGATTAGAGAGGGCAGGCACTGTTTGTGGCGAAAGGAGAGGAGCTCTGCCTTTACAGAGTTCAGCAGCTCCATGAAGTGACAGGGAAGTAAATATTTGCCAGGATTAAGGAGGCTGTGTACAGGAGCCCGGGGAGAAGTGGCCAAGTGGCTCAATATGTTACTTGGGCTGTTTTTGGTGTGGGACAGGTACTGAGAGCTGGACATCATCAGTGGGGAGAGAATGAAGGAGGTTGGAGCAAGACACCCCACACCCAGAAGCACTACCCAAAGCCTCAGGGCATAGAAAGCCTTTAATGCTGCTCCCTTGATGGCTTTGTTTTGCTCCACTGCCTTTCTTGCTCTCTCTGTTGGCCTGATTGGCTGGCCCACCTCCAAAGACAGCATTACAGAGTGCCATATCGATTGGAGCCTGCAATTTTATTTGCTGTCTTTAAGAGCCTTTGATGGGCAGCATGAGCTGTGCCAGTGAGTGCCTTTCCTGGGAGAGGAGGGGAGAGGAACGAGGTTGCAAGCCACCATCTCCCACAGGGAGATGGACGGCCCTGCCACCAGCTTGGAGAAGACAGACTGGGCTAAAAGAGCCCTCCCAATGCACCAAGGCAGCTGAGAAGGGGCTTGCAGCCCTCTCCTCCGTGGTGCCTGGCAGTCATGATCATGGTCACCCATGTGTTGTCGTGGTCACAGCTCCAAGTGGCACATTTCACTGGCACTGTCTCCTGTGGGGTGAACTTACTCCCCATCAAGGTGGAAAATGAGGTAGTTGCATGACAACCCCCTCCTGAAACACCTGTGTCTCTGGGACTGACGGCTCTTTGCAGAGATGGAGGTTGCAGGAGTGTCTCTGTGAAACAGCTTGTGTCTCTCAGAAAGAGGAGGTGATAGGTGGGGCAAGACAGCTGCTGGGACAGCAGCATCCCTTCAGCTGCATCTGTCCTTGAACTCTGCATCAGGAGGGCAGAGATGAAAGGGTCGTTCTGTGCCCCTTACCCAGCCTCTTCTTCCACTCCTGGCTTGCTAAAAAGCACTAGAGGATGAAAGGTGGAGTGTACTGTGGACACAGAGGGTTGGGGCTGCATTTGGGGCCCCAGTCCTGAAGCAGAGGGCAGAATTTTCAAGGCTGTGAAAACGGGCCATCTCCAAAGGCTGCTGCAGAGTGGGGCTGGAAGCAGGAGGCAGTTTGATCAGCCCCCACCTTCTCCCAGCAAAGCAAACCTGGAGCCATGAGCCTGCCCCAGCCTCCTCAGTGGAGGAATTAGCACAGATCACAAAGAGCCATATCGGGGGTAATACTGGAGACAATGGAGATACAAATTATCCTCAGATGGACTAATTGTGGCACAGTAGCAGCATCTGGGGCCATGCAGGTAGGGCTGGACTGTGCAGGACTACAGGGATGCTTGACAAAGCCCTGGCTGCTTCTGCCTGGCTTCCCGGCGTCTCCCGGTTCTGAGCGGGACAGATGAACAAAAGCAGCAAGTGGGCAAGACGCCCACGGTAGCATCCCCAGTGTCCCCAGCTTCTCCAGCATCCCTAAGTAGTATTCCCAGCCCCAGCCCTGTTTGCTGGGGGCCAGGCAGGTGCTGTTAGCCCACAGTGCCACCACGCGGTCACCTGGGCCCCAAAGGCTGTCCCTAAACTGTGTGCACCCCTTCAGTCGCTTTGGAACACTTCCAGAACCCCCACTGTATCCTGTAAAAAGGGCAATGCTGCATTTGCTCCCCCCTTCCCCGGGGAGGCAGGGAAAGGGTTAAGGAGCCTGCAAGGAGGAAGAGGATAGAGCTGTAGCAGGGATCGGGCCCTTATCTTTGGCCTTGCAGTTAGGCACTCTGTTTTGCTGTGGAGGGTCTGCTTGAATAATTTAACTGGGAGGCTCATTAACCAGACTCTGGCCTTCGTCTGTCGGCTGAAGGCTGAAATAGCCATTAGGAGGAACATGTGGAGCGGAGCAGCACAGCCTTCCCTCCTGCTGGCCCCCTCCACTCCCTCTCCCTCTCCTCCTTCTCCCTGCTCCCTGACACTGCTGCCCTTGGCTTTCTTGTCATCTGCTGGCTCCCTCTTAGCCCTGCCCCAGGGGTGCTGGCAGGTGTGCAAGTCCTGTGCCTCAGTTTCCCCTCAGCAGACTGAAGTAGACTCTGTAGACTCCAGCTGCAGCTGGAGCTCATTGCATCCCCCCAAAAAACTTTTCTAGCAAAACCCATCATTATTTCCTGAGCCTGGGCTCTGCTGTGCAATGCTGAGCCAAGATCCCAGCATCCTGCCCTGGCAGTGTGTGCTCATGGCAAAACAGCTGGATTGGCCCTCTCCAGATGTCTGCTGCTTTCCATCAGGGTCGTGCTCTGGTCTTGGATCTGTCCCTGAGGGTCTTACACTAGTGAGACCTGGGCTGTGCCTAAGTGGAGCTGAAGAGACCTCCCAGACACCTGCAGTTCTGCAGGGCTGCACACACACTGGGGAATTGCACAGGCATGGCTGCGAGGATGTCCCATTTTGTATTGATGCTTCAGGTTTTGGCCTTCTTCTGGTGCAGCAAAGGCAACAAACTCCTGCATCCTTTACTCCTGTGGCCCAGCAGGCAGAGGAGTGTTAGGCTGGTGCGCGGCTTCCCTGCACCAACATCACAGAATCATGGAATCACAGAATGATCTGGGTTGGAAGGGACCTTAAAGACCATCTTATTCCAAGCCCCCTGCCATGGGCAGAGACACCTCATGCACATCCAGCCTAGGGAGTGTATTTTATGGCAAGGCTCGGTGCCAGAGTGCTGTGGTTGGAGCCAAACTCTGCTCTTAGCAATGCAAGTGCCCAGGTACTGAGGGGAGTTGACCTCAGCATCAGGTCAGTTAAAGTTTTTAATAACAAGGGCAAAATGTATCAGCTGAAAGGTATCACATCTCATCTTCTGCATGCACCAGCCTTCAGTGTTTTGCAGAGTATTCCTGCAGCTCTGGTTGTTCTCCTGCAAAGAGCAGGATGTCCAGGAAAGCTGAATGCAGTGTGAACACTTTGCTGGGTTTAAATTCCTTTCTAACTCTAATATCTAGGACCAGCTGATGAGGCCAAAGGAAGGCTGCTCCCACTGGGTGCTCTCATCCTGTTTCCAGTTGTCTCTTGGGAGGCAGGGCCCTGGGATGGGATGCTCTGCCCAATGCCAAAAACATTAACACTGCTAATTCTCCTGCAGAGCTGCATTTTCTCTGCTGGTTTCATGTTGTTCCTCATCATCTTGCCAGTGGCCCTGCATCCTCCCTCTAGTCTTCTGGAGGATCATCCCTCAACAAGTTTATCACTCCCCAGGGATGTGGCAGAGAAAGCTGAGAGCAGTGTAGCTTAATGGGGTCAAGAGAGCAGCACCTCCTCCTCATCAGCAACATCTCTGTCGCAGCGTGGAATATAATTTGTCCCGGTACCTGCCAACCGCCTCTGTCACTCCATCTCTCATTAGAGGCAGAGACCTGCCCAGGAAGAAGATGAGCTGCTGTGCAAACCCCAGTCCAAAGTAAGGCCTCATGGGGGACCTCAGCACCACACATGCAATGAAGACCCCCCAGATACTTCCAGCAGCTGATAAACACAGATCAGGCTCCCATTGCAAACTCTTCCCTCCCAAGCTGACAGCAGTTGGGAGTGTGAGGTCATCCCCTTGCTCGGAACTTGGTGATAACCCCTCCTCAGCAGGTAATTACCTTTCTCTTTCCCTGGCAGCCCCACCGAGGGAGCCAGTGCTGATGTGCCGGTCCAACAACTACCCGAAGGGTTTCTACTGCAGCTGGCACCTGCCCACGCCCACCTACATCCCCAACTCATTCAACATCTCCGTCATGTAAGTGTCTGGGAAGGGAGGGTGCAATGGGGCGAGTTTTAGTCTCTGCAGCCTGGAGCAGGTCTCAAGTAGTGCCATGAAGTCTTGGGGCAGTGGGTCTGACTTGCACTGAGCATATGGGATCAGTGTTACAAAAATGGGCCTGGGGAAGAATATTCCAGGGACATAAAAACCTGATTCTTGGTACTGGGGCATTGTGCCTAGAAAGTTTTGATTTCTCTAGAGGGAACAAGAAAAGTCCCCATTTCCCAGGTCTTCTTTCCATGCCTCCCAAGACATCCTCTCTGCACCAGTTGTCTGCAGTGGAGGTTGTGCCTGCTGTTTTTTGAGACATTTGACACATCCACGCATGTTCCTGCTGTAATCTGGCTATGGTTGTGCAGCAGCAGTGTCTCTCAGCTAGAAAAGGCCATGGCATGGCATCATTCCCCACCCTGTGCCTGAGTTCTGGCACAGCCCTTACACAGGCTGGTGCCATGCATTACTATCTTCCTCTTGTGGTGGAGGCAAACCCAACCCCAACCCCAGCACCCATCCTTTCCTTGAAGCCAGCATGAGGACATTTACTGCACTCTCTGTGTAGGCTTAGGATAAAACATCAGACACAGGAGCCTACCCAGTTCCCTGTCAGGAGGAAAGCAGCCCCTTTGGCTGTGACAGGGGCTGGTGCATGGGGGCTGTGGGCTTAGTGAGAACACAGAGATGCTTACTCTGCCTCCTTCCTCCAGCAGCTTGGATGCATCCATAGGTAACAGCTCTTCTCACCTCTGCTTTCCAGACACGGCACAAAAGAGATGGTCTGTGAGAAGGATGCAGTTCCCAAAAACAGGTGTCACATCAGATACCTCCAGCTCTTCTCGACGGTGAAGTACAAGGTGACTCTGACAGTCACGAATGCTCTGGGCAAAAACTTCACCACCCTCACCTTTGACGAGTTCGCCATAGGTAACTTCCACGGCAACAACTGACCTCTCCAAGGTGGTGTTGGGGTTGGCTTGCTCTGCACTTAGCATCGCCCATTGGAGAGATGGGATGGGGAAGGGACTGGCTCTCTGAGTGGAGCCTCTGCCTATCCATGCATGATATGGAGACGGGATCTGAGCCACGCTGGCATCCACGCCATGACCCTCTCATTCTCATGACCCTTCTGTAACTGATGCCAGCACCACAGCATCCTGAGGGGGACAGGCAGGATGCTCACAGGCGGCCTCCATGCTGGTCACATCAGTGACCTGATGCCCTGCATGGTCCCATCCCCAGTGGTCAGATCACCTGTGGTTGCTGAACTCCTCCCTGCTTGGGAGGCTGGGGAAGTGGCTGCCACGTACCAGGGCAGAGAGCTGGGAAAATTGTGTGGTGCAAGTGGTGTTGCCCATTTTATCCCTCAGAGTGTCCCTAAAAGAGAGGTTTGGTGTTTGTGCTAGAAGCAGTCATGGGCATTAGGACTGGAAGGGAAATTAAAATGTCTCATTCACTTCCCTCCATCCTTAGTCAGGATAAAGCTCTCCCACGGTCAGCCTCCCCCAGCCCTTGCCTAATGTGCTCCTAAAAACCCTATTTCCCTTTTTGCACCTGTTCATTGCCCCATCAGGGCATCAGATGCTGTGCAATGTGAGACAGAGTGGGAGGCCCTGGGAGATGGGATGTCCATGTCTTGGGCTGTGCCACAAGGATTCTTCCCAACCATATCCAGACCCATGGTGGAGATGATGCTCTGACCATGAAGGGTGGGCATGAGCCGACAAACTGAGTGCCAAACCCAGCAAAACAGCCAGCTTTTGCCACCAGCCAAAGCTGGATTACAGCTGGTGCTGTGAAATCCTCAAAGAACAGGAAAAATAGGAAAGAGTAGAGTTCAGGAATACTTTGAAAAACAATTTGCTGGTTACATGTGGCAATTACTGGACCAGAAAAACAAATAAATGAATCATTGAAGTGCAGCCAGCAGTTGGTCTTCACCTTCAATGTGCTACACATCCCAGTGCAGAGAAGCTGGAAGTACCAGAATGCAAGAAGAGGAGCTCCACTGGTATCCCAGATTTTCCCTTTCTACTCCAAATCCTGGTAAATATCAAACAAGAAGCAAGCTGGCAGCTCTGAATAGAGCAGAGTGCTTTGAGAGCATTGATAACAAGGCAGGGAGCTTAGCAGGAAAAAGCGGTGAAGTTTCAGTCACTTGGGTGCCTTTAAATGGAAATTGCTGTGTTCGTGCAAGATACACTCCTTAAAAATGAAGGCAACCTCCATCTTGCAGGGCCCAGGACAGCAATTAAGCTACATTTTCCAAGTTCCGTGCATTCCCTCCTGTAGGAGTTCAGGGCATCCTGTTGTAACATCTGCATTCCACCCATGCCCTGCCTGGCTTCCCAAGTCCTCCATCCAGCACACAAGGGCAACTCCCCTGGGAAGCACACCCAGCTGCAAGCCTCGGGCATCCCAGCACCAGCACAAGCCAGATCCAGCCTAGCAGTTTGAACTCAGCTCAGGTCGGAGGAGTGGTGAGCACAGGCCACCACTGCCCCGGGCCAGCCCTTAGCATGGGTGTAACTGTGGCTGCCTCTTGCAAGAGTGCCTGGAGAGGTGCAGAGCGCCTGGACACATCCCAGCATTTGCAGTGGGAGGTGAGACCACCCAGCATTACCTGTCACATGCTCCAGGATGGCACTTGGGAAAGGGGTGATGGGCTGCACCCTGCCACCACACTCTCTCCCATAACCAATTCAGTATCTAGTGGCCTTAAAATCTTCTCAGGATTTGGTATGGACACCAAGGATAAGTAGCACAGACAGGGTGGTGATGAAGTGCTGAAGAAGGCAAGTCAGGAGGCTTAGCAGAATTTATAGAATGAACTCGGCTGCTTCTGAACAGCAGCCACCTACCCCAAGTGGAGCTTTGCCATCCTGGTGTTTCCAGTTGAAACAAGAGCATTGTGTTAGTGCGTTTTGCCCCACAGTTTTGCCCCAGGTTGCTTGCTGTCCTTACAGAAGGTTCAGTGCCTCTTCCAGTTCCCCTCTCTGCAGCTGCAATCCAGTACTGTGTTCCGTCATGGTGGGTGCTGGAGGTGTAGATGTAGCACCTGGTAGGTTCTCTGGGGATCTCCACTAGCATTAGCAGGGCTGATAAGATCTCATCTTGGAAATTTTTCTGGGTTTCTCTTTGCTAAATGAAGAGTTGGAAAACTTACGGCTCAGGCAAAGCCGCTGCTCTGGCTCGTTGAAAAAGTGCTGAGTGGGAACATTTCAACATCTGCACACATCCCACTAAAATGAAGAAACAGTGTCAACCAGCATCTGTATGATGCTTCTTCTAAAATCCATGGGCTGGGGTTGTCAGAGCATGCCTTCTGTTCTTCCCTTAGCTTAGAGAAAAGCATCATACCTTCTGCGTGGAGGTTAAACTCCAGCCGTAAAGTCCTGATCTCATGCTCTGCTAGGCACGGAGCAATCTAGAGCCAAGAGGAGAGCAGTGCAAGGCAAGCAGCTCTCCCTCCCAGCACCATCTGAGCCGGGAGCAGACCCACTGCTGGGCTGGACCACCCACTCAGCCTGGGCAAGCACAAAAAGCCCCCTGGGAAGGAGTGACCTGCTTTGGTTTTTCTTCCTCTCTCTCTTCTTGCTCCCTCCCAGGAGCCCACAGCAGAAAATCCCTTCCCCAGCCGCTCAGAAGATGGTCTCTAATTGAGTGGAAAATGACTGGTACTTTCTTTTGCTGTCCTGAGCCCATGCCTTGCTGGCGGTTGTGCCGTGCTGGTTATTAGCTGCCAGCTGCGAAGGGTCACTCTGCATTGTCATTTTCAATGATGACTGAAAAAGCTTTTCTGGCCCCCTGGGCCCCATCTCCCATTAGTAGGAGATCCAGACTGCCTTCCTCCTCATCTTGCTCCTGGAATTTGTTTTCATAATTATGTCTTCTGCAAAAGTATTGATATTAGTAAAGGTGAGTGTGAGGAGGTTCTGCAAAACCCTATAGACATCAGTGGTCCAGCCTCAGGCAGGAGGAGGTTGGAAAGGGGCTGGATTGGAGAGGGCCTGGAGGCAGAGGTGGATACCAGGGAGGACTGAGATGATGTGTCAGGAGTGGCCACCTCCTCCATGATGGCTGGGACAGCATGAGGACATTTATGGTGCTCCAGGATACAAGCCAATCTTCCTCACTTGTGTTTCAGCCCAGTAACCAAGTAGCTGGTTTTTGCATCTATCAGGACAGCCAGGACACCATCACCACACAGCAACACCAGCGTCCCACCTCAGCACCTTTATCCTCATGATCCTGGGGGAAAATATCAGAAGATGCACAGCATTAAAAGGAGGAAGGCAGCCTTGGATGGGGCCTTGAAGGCATGAGTGCCTTCCACAGATCAGCTGCCCATATCTTGTGTGACCTTGGGAAGATCATTTGATTGCCCCAGCTCCAGCTCTGTGGGAATGAAGATGCAGAGCATCTCAGAGAGGCTCTATGAGCACAGACGTGCCCACGTCTGTATGAAATTTGGAGTCTTTGAACACGGGTATACAGTTGCCTAAGAAGAAGGTCAGTTCAATTCATACTACTTAGGGAGGCAGAATTAAATTACCTAGACTGACATTTGGCTAAGACATGGAGTTTAATATCCCTCTGCTCATGGAAAATGCCAGGGGATATTTAATGGCCGCAAGGGATCCATTTTAGTGCTCGTTGGAGAGATGGGTTGGGCAATGGGCTGCTCTCTGCCACAGGGTCTCGGCTGCGTTTCTGAACTGCCACCTTCGTTTTGAGACATGTCTGACAACATCCACGGGTAGTGGATAGCTAAGGACTTGCGGTTAAGCATCAGTGTGTAGTGCCTTAAGGAAAAGCTGCTCTCAGATGCTCTTCTTGCACTCCAAACCCTCACTTGGACACAGAAGCCAAAAACCAAGTGGGAAGAGCTGTGAGTAGCTTCCTGGCCAAGTCCACTTCCCAGGAATGTCTGATGATGCTCCCTCAGCTCTGCAGGATAAAATTACATCTGGTTTTATAGCCGCTTAACCAGTACTCAGCCTAATGCCCATCATCCATTATTATTATTACTATTACTGCTTTTATTACGTTACTGCCTGCAGGCCCTCAGTGAGGACAGGGCTCTATTATGCTGGCTGATGTACAGCCAGACAGCCCCTTCCTCACCATCTGCAGGCTGAATGAAGGCAGACAAAGGCTGGGGAAGGAGGAGCACTTGTCCCTGTCTGCAGAGCAGGGACCCAGAAGGCTGAAGGGGATAAAGGACTTCTTCAAGGTCACATAGGAATCAGGGAGCTGGATACAGCCTGTCTCCCCTCGCTCCTCAACTGACCCCTATGGGATTAGCCCAGATGTTTCCCATGATGAGCACAGTGATGTCTGTCCTAGGCGACATAGCTCTGTCCTCTCTGGACAGGCTGCTGAAACACCTCTCCTGGCTGTTGTGTCCCCACCACCTTGGAGGCATGTAGCAGATTTGGCTTTGTGCTTTTGTAGTGAGTGGTTGATACTGCTTGCTCTCTAGCCTGGGCAGGAGTCCCATGGATGGAGGGACACACGGGGACATAGCAGGGACTGCTGGTTTTCCCGTTAACCAACAGTGCTGTTTGGAAGACTTGTTGCAGCCAGGACATGTGCTTGGAGCCAGGGCAGCCTTCCTCTGTGCACCAGGGGCAGTCTCCAAGCCACAGGAGCAGGGCTATGGTCACATCCCTGCAAAATGGGCAGGTGACTACCCCCTCAGCATCAGGGCACCCTTTTTTTCTGACTTCCTCCAACCACCACAGTAGCATTTCTCATTGCTGCCCAAGCGCATTTGCCTTGCTCAGCGTGACGGAATTTAAGCATCCCTTCAGGATGGCAGACTAAAAACCAGGGCCAGGCTCCCTGTGTTACCCCAGGGAGTATCCATTATGTCCATCCCTAGCCCTGCACTTTCCTTCGCACTTCTTCACTGCAGAGCTGCAGTTCGCAGTCATCTGCATTCATTCAGCCAAACAGACTTTTGTTTGCAAACCAAGGCTGCTGAGCCAGTGCTGGATTTATACTTTTCCATATGTGTTTGGACTCCAAGTCCCTGTCGATGGAAGTTGATGTTCAGCCCGAGCCCTGGTATTCAGAGTGAGCAGAGGAATTGCAGAGCCATCTGGAGAAGCTCAGCCCAGCACAGGCCCAGCAAGTCCTCCTCCTGAGGTTAAAGCTGTAAATGGAAAATTGTGTCCTGTCCTGTCATAGAGAGGGGTCAATGGCATCTGGGAGGTGGCACAAGGCACCTGTGGTCAGGCCCATCATTCTGGAGCGGGATGGCACACACTTGACTCTACTTGGTGCAGACTGGCCCCACATCAGTGTGTGGTCCCATTCGAGCACAGGGGGAGATGCACTTTATGCACAGGGCAGGGCTGCAGGCAGCAGGCAGGCAGGCCAGCTCACTCACCACCTTCTTTGTCTCTCAGGGCAGGCAAAGCCCGTGTGTGGACATCACTTCCCACCCACAGCAGGTGAACTCCGGGGTCAGCACGGAGAAGACCTCTGAGAGCAGAGAAGGAGCTCTGCCAGGCAGCAGGGGGCCTCCCCGTGGCCCCAGTGTTCCTGCTTCATGCTTGGCAGTGGAGTTTGATGCTGATATCTTCACAAGGCTGCTTCTTGAGGTGGTCAGAGCTAGGGGACTATTACTCAGTCCAGAGATTCTTCAAGCCAATAGGGATCCATTCACCTGCATGTGGACTTCAAAATGGGGTTAAGAGCCTTCCCAGGACACGAGGACTCACGTGCATTGCTATTCCTTGAGTGCAGAGAGTGGAAGAGTCCCTCTTCCACCTCTGGCACAGCTGCGTGCCCAGCTCCCTGTGTCCAGCTCCTGCCTGGCTATGAGCAAAGGAGAAGCATGGGCGTACATAATTTTTTTTAGCTTTGCTGTTGCAATTGGGAATTTGAGCTGTCAGGAATTGATCAAACCCTTGGCAAGGAGCAAGGCTTGCTCTGCAACCGGCAGCGACGTTCATCACAGCCTGTCTGTGATGTCCTTCCGGCACTCTGAAAGTAACTGCAACGTCAAAGCATGTTGCATAGCTCACAGCCAATTAATATTCACTTCAAATACATGTAAGGTAGCAAGTTGCCCTGTATCCCAAAAGCACAGTAGGGCAGAGAGAGAGAGACCTGGAGTAGAAAGTGACCAGGGCAAGCCTTCCGCTTGGCAAATATGTTCTGCCAATGCTTTGAATCCCCAAAACCCCAGCCCTAAACCCAACGGCTAAACTCTGCCACATTACTCTGAAGTAAGAGGGTTTGAATGTGGGCCATAAATCAAAACATTCAAGGAAAGTGCAGGATTTGGGCTTGGTAGGCTCCTCACCCTGACCCCATTAGCCCTGTCCTCTCTGCCCTGGTCAGGTTGTTTCTGCCAGCACTGGCACCTTCTTAAAATGGTGGTATTTTGAGCCAGGACAGCCAAACCATGTACCTGGACAAGAAAAGGTGATTTGTATCTAATTAGTTTGGGAAAAGGATGTTCTGCACATTGGCTGCTCTCCTTGGAAAGCACATGGTGCAAAGTCCAGCCAGCTGTGCCATGGGGTATAAAGGAAGGATGCCACATTCAAAGCTTTACCAATCACCTTCTTTTCTTCTCTTCCAGTAAAGCCAGACCCTCCGGAGAGTGTGGTGGCCAAACCCGTGCCCAATAATCCTCGGAGGTTGGAGGTGTCATGGCAAAACCCCTCGTCCTGGCCTGACCCTGAATCTTTCCCGCTCAAGTTCTTCCTGCGGTATCGACCTCTCATCCTGGACCAGTGGCAACACGTAAGTGATGCTGCACTATGTGGGATGGGACAGAGCAGGGGGAGCTGGTGACTGGGAACAAGTTGCACTGTGAGCAATGTTCGGGGACAAAAAAACTGTTAAGTTACTGGCCAGGCAACCTCTCTCATCCCTTTTCTCTTCCATCTTCTTTTTTAGCTCACACTTGGCCTACAAATGGTTCTGCAGGCTCTCCCTGCTTAACATTTTCATCCACAGCTCCTACCTAGTTTCCATACATATGTTCTATATAAAACTTGCCAACGAGATGTAAAAGGCATTTAAAGTATAAATGTCACCACATTTAAATGCACCTCTGCCACATTTAGATTTTGAACTGGAGATAAAATACCTCTCGCCGTAACTCAGAGCACAGTCATGGAATGATTGCTGCGATGTTATCAGATTTTTTACTTTTATTTCTTGTTTCTTTAAAAAAAAATAGTTGGTGAAATCCTCAGCAGCCCAGAGGACAGATTTCATTTGTTACTGCAGGAACCTCTGTATGCTGCTTGTGTGCTCGACTTGTGTAGGGAAGCAGTCTGCTGCTTGAGGAGAGGTGCTTCTATGCTGGCATGGCTCATCCAGCATCCCCTCTGTGCTGAGCAGGGCCAGTTGAAAGCCAATTAGGTGCTTTGCTTGGTAAAGCATTTTGCAAAAAAAAAAAAAGACAAGACAAATAGGAGGCAGCACCTGGTCCCTGGGCACCTCACCTGCATCTGGGAGTGAAGTGAGATTTTCTTCCAGCCAGCTCTTTCTGGGGAGAGAAACGTAGGAGGGGATGGGAGGCTTAGGTTGTGTCTCTGCAAGATGTTGGTATCTCAGTGACTTCTTCTTTTTGCGTTGGTTGGGTTTTTTGATGAAGCAGCACTGCAGGTCATGTTTCAAATTGCTGTGTTTGCTGATGGCTTTGAAAATCAGAGGGTATTCCTGATTGTTTCTCTGCCCTTTGCTTCCCTCCTGGGAGTGGGAGGGCATCTGCAGAGCCTTGAGAGGTGTAAGAAGGCAGAGGTGGAGTTTGGTTGTTAGTTTTCTGTGGGTACTGTTTTTCACTGGGGGGAGAAATGCTCCAACTGTAGAAACTGTGCAAAAAGTAGAAGATTTAATGGGAATTGCCAAACACAGTTTCAGTTTTTTCAAGGTGGGAAATTGTGGAAAAAGCTGATCTTTTTACCCTGCCACAACCTGATGCACAACCTGGTTTGCACCCATAAATGGTGGGATACCAATGAGATATCTTCCCACTTCAACACCTTCAGAGTGGCCAGTCCCTTCATCACTGGGTATTGGGTACTGTATTTGTGGGGTCAAGCCATGACACTCCCCTCTCTGCAGAGCCTTGAGGGGATGCTGTGTCCTGTCCATCAGTGCTCTTGGGCAGGCAGCAGTGGTGGGAAATACATGGAGGTGTTGGCAACACTGGTGGCAAGGCCACTCTAGTTGGTAAAGGCAGTTCTTGGGCAATAAAAACTTGATTTCTCCTATATAAAAATATCCTGAAGTGCAGAGAGCTTGAGGTACCCACATTCATGGTGGATGCAAGGACGGCTGGGAAGGGTTTGTCTCCCAGCCTTTCAAGAAAGCGCACAAGTCCTGGGTGCTGCTTTTAATCAGAATCACCTTGCAAGTGACATGCTCCTTATCACTGATGGATGCAGAAGAGTGTTTGGGGAATAATTTGCTCAGTGAACAAGTGCAAGCACTCAGCAAGTCAGGTACCAGCCTTGTTTTCTGACTTTCTGCCCTGATGGCTGGGTAATGAAAAATCTGATTTGTAGATGATTTGAGGAAAACTGCCACTATTCATCAGATGAATTATTTGCGAAGCCTAATTCAATCAGTTCCCAAACACCAGGGAATGGCAGTGCTGCAGCAGCTGGAGCTGTTCTGGCCCCAGACCCCTTTGGCACATTCAGCCTGCTTAGCCCAGCTGGGTTCCAGGCAAATGCAGGCATTTGCGCCCAAAAATGAACCCCACCAATGTCAGCATGCTGGGACCATGCCCAAGCCATGCTGCACTCTTTGCTTGACTTATTTCTAGTTGTCATCTTAGGGAGTATCCCTGTTCCTCCAAATCCAGACAGAAAACGGAAGGACACGGTCTGGGAGGGACAAACCTTGATCAGCCATCCAGCTTGTCCTATGGTGGTGGTGTTGGGTCTCACCTCAAAGGGACAAGTGCCCTGAGAAAGGGTGAGGTGGTCACACATGCCATGCTTACATGAGGGTGTCTTAATTCTTGCAGAGGTGTAGGTCTCCTGCCACAAGCTGTCCCCCATCTTGGCTCTACCTGTCCCCACTGGCTGTTGGCATGGAAAAGCCCTTGGTTTTTATGCCCACACAACCTTCATGCTAACAACGGGGCAGCTTGGGAGCTCAGTAGGGAGAGGAGAAGTCCCTGCCAAGTCAGGAGGAACCAGGTAACCTCATGTTCTGGCACATCCCTGTGTGCCCAAGGTCCCCAGGCTGAGCCCTGTTCCTGCCTCGTCATGGCAACCCACCTCTGCATCAGCTGTGGGTTTAAGCATCTGCTTGGCAGCCCTGTGGGAAGACCAGCATCCCTGCAGGAGCAAACCCATAAAGAAGAACAGGAGGCTGCCCAGAGACAGGAATATGCATGCAGGCCCAACTCACAAGTGTTTTTTCTTGGCAGAAGAAGCAGCTCCCCTCTCACCTCTCCACCTCCCGTTATCTTTGCAGGGTCTGATTTATGCACAGCACCTCAGCAGGCAGGACTGAATGAGCACTAATAGGATCAGATGGATGTCAAGCTGTCGAATACCATAGGGCCTGATTCAATCAGTGTCTGCTTTCTTCCAGGCTCTTCCTTTCAGGATTTTAATAATGCCAGGGCTTGGCACCAGAAGATGAAGCTGTCCGCAGCAGGAGCGGAGGATCTTATCGAGACTGCCACTGTGCAAGGGGGCCATAAATGCAGTTTCCCCACCAGAGAAAGTCAGGTGATGCTTGGCCCAAGCATCCCACCTCATGAAGCAGTCTCTGGGGCTGACCCAGAGGTGGGGGATACCCTCATCCCCTTCCCAGCACTTTGCAAATTGGGTTTGAGTCAGAGCATGCCATTTGCACTCCCTTTCCCCTGCTCAGCAGTGCCTTTCTGCTCAGGCCACTTAGCAGCTCTCGTGTTTGCAGTTTGCTCTGGGAATTATGGTGATGTCCTTGGGGAGTTATTATCATAGAGAGATGATGATGATGAGTTTTCACATGGGCATGCAGTGAAGCATGTGCCCACTCATGCCAGCTCACAGCAGTTCCCTCAAATGTGAGGACAGGCATTTTGTAGCTGTTGAAGGTGCAGCCATGTCACATTATGTCACATCATCTGGCCAAAGACTCCCCTCCACCCCACCAGCACCAAGCTCACTCTGAAAGTCAAGCAACTTTAAAGTCACGCTCTTCCCTTTCTGGACAAGGGGCTGGTGGTTTCTCTGCTGCCAGTAGAGAGATGGATATTTGTAGCCTAAACAGGTTTTTTATTCTCTCCTTTTGGCAGAATCTCCCCCTCTGTCTCCTAAATATAAAACATTAAATGTTTAGGGTATCCTTTATTTTTCTCCCGCTTTTAAGTTTGTAATTCAAGCCAGATTAGCGTGGTTTCCTCTTCTGTTTTATAGCCCCATCCTGGCCCCAAGCGAGCTCTCCCAATGCTTTCAGATGTTCCTCTAATGGCTTACCTAGGCTGGAACTGGATACCCTTTCCTAATGGATTGCTAATAGCCTGTTTCTGGTTTTACAGGCTCTTTTATTTAACTCACAACAGCGGCGATCGCTGCACTCACACTTCTTGATCTCCCCACAAGCACATCTGCACATTCACCTCTAGGTGCAGGTGGGTGGCCAGACACGTTCTAAGTGTCTTTGGGGAGTCTGGAGCAAGTCTTGCACCCAATTTTCTCCCATCCCATAGCATTTTCTAGAGCAGGATCTCCCCTTTTCGCAGCTTTTGGAGGGCAGTCACGTGTGTGCTGAGCACTGATCAGCTCAATGCACATCCCAGGAATGTGGCAAGGCTCAAGAAGTTATTTCTTACGCAGCTTCAGAGCTGGTGGCCAGACTGAGGGAGGATTTCCTCCCATGGGCTGCCAGCAATTTGCAGATGCCGTCACAAAGTCTAATTGAACCCATTGGCCGCGCTGACAACATGAAATGTTAACGAACCGTGAGGCGGGCTGTGCCTCAGATCTTGAGATTTGCAGTAAAAGGTCATGAGATATTTAAAGCTAATAATGTGGTTGCGTTCTCTCCTTCCTCTTCTGTTTTTGAAGCATTAGACCAACGTTCATGAGCATTTGCAGAGGCTGGAAACATCCTTCTTTGGAAAAGCAAGCAGAGGTGCTCCCACAGTCACAGATTTTAAGAGCTGGGGCAAAAAAAAAAAAAAATGCAGCCATATATGCCTGCTCTGATCTGGGCAAATGATGGGGATTTGGGGACAGGAGTGGGAATTTTGTGGATATTGCCAAGTATTTAGTGTTGGGTTTGTTGGTGTGAGGACAGCATTGTCCACCGGACTGGTCTCCCCCATGCAGTGTCGGACATGGCTGCCAAGGTGGGCTCAGGCTCATCTGCCAGGAAAAAGCAACACTTTCTGCCAGGAAAAAGCCGAACAGGTGAATCTCACAGGCTGTCTGTGGAAGTTCCTGCCTTGGACTAGCCTGAAATAACCTGAAAATGTAAGCTAATGCATATCCTGCTGGTGATGGGCAAGGGAGAGGGATGGAGAGAGCTGGGGAGGGAGGCAATTAGTGCCATTGCCTGCCACAGCAGCATCCCCACCAGCACGGTGGCAATCTCACCTTGCGGCAGGCGCGCTTCTTTGCGCCCATTTGCATCCCCTCATGCCTCTGCTGCTTCTCCTCTGCTCCCCCTCTTCACGAGGCAACCTTGGCAGGGAAGTCACCCTGAGTGAGCTGGGTTACAGCTTCACGCCTGGTAGCTTTTATTGCGGCATTTCTCTCCCTTTCCCTCCTGGCTGCAAAGTCAGTGATTAAAAAAGAAGAGGAAAAAAATTGAATTAATAGGTGGGAGCAAAATGTTGTGGCTGTAATAGTGTCTCTCGCAGCTCAGTGTGGGGCAGGCAGGGCTAGAGCAGAGGGTGACTCAGAGGAGGATGGAGGTGGGAAATGCCTAGAAATCACCTTTTCCGTCCACCCTTCCCCCAGCCTCAGGGACACAGCTGAGGCTCAGGACCCGTGGCTGGTATTGTCTGGGTGCTCTCAGGCCACTTGGAAACTGCAAGTGACTAAAAGGACCAAGGACCTGGCAGCTGTAAAAGTGCCACTTAGCAACAGAGCACTCATGCATGCACCATGTGCCTGTACTCACCTGCATGCTTACACAGCCACAGGCAGGTAGGAAGGTCCTAGCAAACCCAGCTTTCCCTGCTCACAGGCAGACCACACCAAGCAGGTGCCTGTGCCCTGCCATGCCAATGCACAAGCTCCTTTCACCCCCAGCCCACTGTGTCAGAGTGGTGAATGCATCTGCGGGCAGATATGTCAGTGCTAGGGGGGGTTAGGGCTGTTGCTGAGCACCCTCAGCATCCTCAATCCCATCTTCCCTGCAGCCACAAGCGAAAGTGAGCTCTGCCAGTTGTCACTTGGCTGGAGGGGCCAGCACATCTGGAGAGAGAGTCCTGTTATTAGTGAGGTTACAGCCCTGCTTTCAAAGATGCTCTTTATTTTGAGTTGGGAGGGATCTGTTCAGCTGCATCTGGTGTGACACAGCCCTGGCTGCAGAGGACCCCTGCCATAGCTCATCCTCCCAGACCCACAGCAGGGCTGAGCTATGTGCACCAGCACCACAGCAGACTTTTCAGGAGCGGGTGACAGCAGGGAGCACAATTCAGACCCTGCTTGGATCCTCCAATTCCTGGCTGGCAGAGAAAAATAGGGGATCCATTCACTTTTCCCAACCTTTTAATTTTTCCAGTGTCCAGGTAGAAAGTTTTGTCTGTGGTTAGCCCAACTGATTCCTGCTGCACCATGGAAGGAGGAGGTATTTGGGGGCTTTATTGTTAGTAATGAATGTCAGACCTGTTTGCTCTCCAGACATGCCTTTGAAAGGGAAAAAGCAAAACATTTCTTTTCCACATGGCGACATCTTTTCTCAGGCAGCAGTGGCCATTTGCAGTGACCCTCCTGCACTTCCCAGCAGCGGAGCAGCTTGCTCCAGGGATTACAGTTTTGGTTTAGCTTGTTCTGCAGGGCAGATGAGAGCTTGCTGGTATCCCCCTGCACTCACAGGGACTGAAGGCACCTGAAACAGCAGTTGCTCACGTAACTGAGTCCCTGCGAAGCTCATTACAGCCCAGTAGCAGGATCTGGCTGCTTGTTGTGGGGAAAAGTGGCGGTGAAATCAAGCCCACTGGGGTGTCCCATCCCTATCCCACTTTTCATTTCCCCCATCATCCAGGACAACTTGAGGAGCACCCAGAGGAGGAGGCTGCAAGGATGCCAGGTGCATGTCACACCCACTCTTAGAAGGAGTTTCCTTCCATGTCCCATGTGTGCTGTGGGTAGCATAAGGCTGTGTGAGCACTTCAGCTTCGCCCTACAATAGCCAGCGTTCTCCTTATATTTTGGGGACGACAGACTCATCTAGGCTTGATACAGGGACAGGTGCATGGTTTCTGTTCTGGCATCACAGAGGTGATGCATCCCTGCCGTGAGACTGAGGGGTGCCAGTCCCCATCCCCATATTGCTAGCGGAGCACACCCTTCCTGCACTAGGAGCTGCACTGGAAAGCAGGAGGTGTCAAGGAATGGAAAGCAGAGCCAGTGCTGCCACAGGGGAGCCAGCAAACACATTTTCATGTGGGATGCAGAGAAGGAGGCATCTGATCCCCCTCCACCTCCTTTCAACACGCACCAGCCCCCATCCCAGCTGCCAGGGCAGGGAGGGTTGAGGTTTTCTTCCATCCCCTTCCAAAGGCCATCTGGGCTTCAGACCTGCCTGTGCATCACCCTATGCACAAATAATTGCTACCTGGTCACACCTGACTAGGAGCAAAGCCCAGGTGAAAACAGAACACAGTGACCTTTTTTACTGCTGGGGCACCCTGGCAGGGTGGGCTGTGGGAGCAGGGTGGGGGGATCTTGGAAGCGGGGAAGGCTTCCTTAACTCCTGCTGTGCCGAGTGCTGAAAGGCAGTGTCACCACTGCAGGTAGGGACTGGAATGAGGGCACACATGTGTGTTCTGTGTTGGAGTATGAATAGCTCTTATGGATGTCTCCAGGCCTCCAGCACAGGGGGGACCAGCACGGACAGGGATGTGGGTCAGTCCTTGCCCCAACCTGCCCTGGGTGACTGTCACCCACCTATCAATCTGGTACCAGCCCCTAGACTCATGCTGGTGCTTGGGACTGTGGGTGGGCACTGAGTAGCTCCATAATCTTTCCAAACAGGCTAGCAGGGGTATGTGACCATGGTATGGAATGGGATCCCAGCCCACAGTGTCCTCAGCAAGCTGTTATCTGAATTACTGTGTTCAAGGGCTTTTTTTTAGTTTCTCTCTCCTCTGTCTCCTCTCTCTCTTTTTTCTTTCTTTCTTTCTTTTTTTTTTTTTTTTTTTTTTTTGCAATGCTAATAGGTCTGCATTGCACTGGCTACTGATCCCTCATTAATCTGGGCAGCACTTCACAGCCAGTGGAGTGACTTTTGGCAGGTGCACAAAGGCAGGCAGCAACATGCAAACCCATCCCCCGGCCAAAAAAATTACCATGCACAGCCTTCCTCCAACTTTTGTCTCTGTGTGGCTGGGTTGGGGATTAAGGAATTTCTCTCTCTGTCTTTGATGCTGTGTGTCCATCCGTCCCCCCACAGCCTCCCCAGTGTGTCCTCCCTGCCATCTCTCCCTGTGTGAATCCAGTTGGACCCAGTCTCCATGTGCTTTCTCATCTGCTGTAGCACTGCTGTGTTGAGCTATGGGCTTTCTCACCCACCATGGCAAATGTTGGATGTGTCCCTGGCTGCCCAGCTCAGAAGTTCTGCATCCAGAGGTCATATATGTGGGGAGAGATGGATGATGCCATCCATGCCTTCTCTTTTTATCTGTTGTGTAAAACAGAGCTTAGGGCAGCATCCTCCCAGGTCCTGCAAGGAAGGTCCTCCAGGTTCTCCAGCTTGGGTCCTGCAGGTACATTCCGCCTCCCCAGCCAAGGCACAGACTTGACCCAGTTGTGCCTGTGACACAACATCTGCAAATATTCAGGTTTGATTTGTGGTTTTGGGTGAGGAAAGGCAGGAATTGCTCCCAAAGGGAAGCACTGAGCTGGCAAGTTGAGATAGAGAAAATGCTCCTGGATGGAAAAGCAGCCTGACCAGGTCAGTGGGACTTTGGTGGGGCTGGCCTGCCTGCAGCCTGCTAGCTGCAGGTGTCAGGGAGGAGCCATGGGGTCTCAAAGGATGCTGAAAGACCTGGAGAGAGCCACACACCAGCTGGATATCCCCAGCACCTTTCAGAGTCCCATCTTCATTCTCTTATTCCAAGCCACCCCCAGCCTAGCACAGAGTAATCTATGTCTGCAGGGAGTTTTCACTTCATATAATTGTCATTAAGGATTAATTTAACTTGATCACCTTAGCATTGCCATCCACATTGTTGGAAGCCACCAGACAGCTCTGGGCTGACCCCAACCAGTCGGTCCCCACTGTGGGGTGTGCGCAGTGCTGTATGGGCACCCTGTCACCTGTCCCAAAAGCAGTACACCTGTGAGCAGTGACTGGAGCCACTGGCAAAGGCATGAATCCCAAGGTGTGGGAGGCAGGCACAGCCTCACCATGCCACAAGACTGCAGGAAGGTGCCTTGCCAGCCAGACCAGGTGATTTACAACCTGGTGGGCCTCCTGTCCTGCCTAGCCATCCCTAGGGGCCAGGGGCATGAAGGTGTGTCCCTATGAGAAGAGGGTACAGAAATTGCGTCCTCAGCTCTGCTACATGCAGTGGTGGGTGTGAAGAGCCTATCACCTCTGAGGATCCTGATCCAGCTTGGGCACTGGTCCTGGGCTGAGAAGGGCTGGAGCCTAAGGGGGCTGGTGGGATGTGTCTTAGCCAAGACTCCCTGCATGTTGGAGGATGCATAGCCTTGTGCTGCAGGAGGACCTGGCATCCTCCTTATCTTTTCTCCATCCTCTCTTCTGCCCAGACCTTGCAAGATTTCAGTTTTCACCTATCCCATAAGTGAAATGGTCCCGAGCCATTTTCGTGCACGATGGACTGTGCCTATCCCCCCAGCATGGGAGCAGCCACCCCCCTGGTATAGACTGCTGGGGACCTGTGAGCTAACCCTGTTACCTGGTCAGGAGGCAGCACCTGTGACCCCAGGATTGGCTCTCAGCCTTTTCAGTTTGCTGGAAACTCAGGGAGACCCTCCATGGAGCCCCACCAGGGTCACTGTGTTCATCTGCCCCCCATATCAGGCTCCGCCCAGACAGGCTGTGATCTCGGATCCCCTTGGCAGGCACCCTGAGTAACTGCCTCCATGCCAACAGGTCAGCCCCTATGGTGAGACCCATGTCACAGTGGGAAGGTGTCCCCTGGGTGATAGAGATGGACTCAGGCTTTGCTGATGGTGGTTTAGTGCTTAGGCACATGCCAGCTTGGCACAAGCCTGCAGTGAAACTAATGGCATCCCATTTGCATCCCACCAGCACCATGAATGTTGGCCTGGGTGTCAGCCCTGAGTTGGTGGTGTGAAGAGAGGCAGGACCCCCATCCAGCACCAAAATCTGCAGCAGTGAGATGGATGCACAGCGATCTCCACGCTGCCGAGTTTTGGTAGCACTTCATGCCTCACTGGCAGCAGGAGGCCCTTTGCTCCCTGTTGGCTACGGGGGAGACCAGTCAGGTCTGCCTCCAGATGTGCTCCAGATGTGGGGCTCCTATGGGCCCGGGCCAGGCGGCAGGAGCAGCTGGAAGTGAAGAGTCCAAGGGCTCTGATATGCTGGGCGGAAGGCTGGATGCAGCCCTGGAAGTGGGAACCTGTGCCAGGTTGTTGCATGTGCTGCACTGTGGTTTCTAAAAAAGGGCTGGTTCTTTCTCAGGGTGGATTTCTGCTTTTCAGATACTCCTGTAAGCAGTGGGTATCCACTGGTGTGCACCTCCATCTCTGGTGTGCACACCATCCCTCTGTGTGTAAAGCCACAATGCCAAGACAGCCTCATCCCACAGATGCATTGGCCCAGGTACCTCCTGGGCACACCAACGGTGCAGCTTTTCTTTCTTTGGGCTTCAAGGACCAAGCAGAAGTTTTCATCTTGTTCCTGTAATTGAACTGAGTTCTTAAAAAAACTCAGCTGTTAGTGCTCCCTGGGGTAGTGGGATCGTGTGCCTGATCTTCTCCTGCGTGGCTTGCACCATGAACTTCCCCCCACCCATGAAGTGCTGCTTGTTCTGCTTGAGCTTGAGCCTCTGGCTGATCACTGGGGCTCACAGATGGGCTGCATCAGACACACACCACCCCCTTATCCCTCCAGCATTTTTATTATCAATGTGTTTGGGCAGGATACAGGGCAGACAAGGGGTGCTGTGTCCCCCCCTGCCATGCACAGGCAGCACAGTGGGGTAACGAAGCTGACATGTTGGTCCTCAGTCTGAGGGATGGGGTGGAGGGCAATCTCTCACGTAGCCTCTTCAGGATGCTCCTGCCCTGGTGCCCTCCATACCCTCAGGAACCCAAGGCCACATCTGGCTTCATCCCTGGAAGGTCACTTGGGTACTGAGCCTTCCCCTCCGGTCAGCCAGGTGTGTTTGGTCACCAGTATCTGTGCCATGAGGGAGCATTTCTGCTGAGCACCTACATCCCCCTGTGCTTAAGCCAAGCTCCAAGTGGATCAGAGATCCCCAGAAGGTGTGGACACAGTCTGGGGTTAAACCCATGGACTTTGCAGCAGGAAGGACAGGCTGGGCAGGACCATTTGTGGCCCAAGCAGCAGTGACAACAGGACAGAGGGAATGTTTTCTAGGAAAGACAGCTGGACACAACTTGATCCTTTTCCAAGGGCCCAGCCAGAGGGATGGAAGCCAAGACAGTGGAATGCCAAAGGAGTAGGGGGGCCAGGGGTGTTGCTGCTGGGGAAGCCTCTTCCCAGCACTGGCAGTATTGCCCAGAAGGCTTGTTGCACACCCCATCCACTGCCTGTGATATCCAACTCCCAGCTGCCCTAACATGTCCGAGGGAGCCTGCACACACATCTGCTAGTTTCTGGTGACCTCTAGAGGAAGCTGTGCCACTCAGGCACCACAAGTCTGGGAGCAGGACCGGATCTCTAGACCTTTGGTTTAGCTGCATACGGATCATCTCCCTTTACATCCCTATCCGGGGCTCATGTCTCTCCCCACAACCCCCCAGTATTTCCCAAAGTGGTGCAAAATCTTGTTGACATCCTCTATTTGAGCTAGACATGCTGACCACCTTCTGACCACCCTCCCCTCCCCACTGGTGCTCTCAGGTTGAGCTGTCAGATGGGACATCACACACCATCACGGATGCCTACGCTGGCAAGGAGTACATCATCCAGGTGGCAGCCAAAGACAATGACATTGGCACATGGAGCGACTGGAGTGTAGCTGTTCATGCCACGCCCTGGACAGAGGAGCCCAAGCATCTCACCACAGAGGCCCAGATCACAGGTAAGAGCCCCCTCCCAGTACAAGCAGGCTGTGCCTGCAGCCAAGACAAACCCAGGACTCCTGGTTGAGGGACCTCCTCTCTGGCTCTGTGCAAGTTTTGTCCCCAGACAAGGATATCCCCCGAGCACCTGGGGAGCTGCAGCCCTTCACCCTGTCAGCAGGTGCAACCATGGCCTGAGGAATGCTGACTCAGATCACTGGAGTCCGGCAACCTTCTTGCCGGGATGCTTGGGGTGGGACAAAAAAGATGGGCACTGTTTTATTAGTAGTAGTAGTAGTAGTAGTAGTGGTACTGTTATTGTTACTGCTATTGTTACTACCTTTCAGTGCTGTCCCACTCCATCCCTCCATCCCCTCTCCAGTCCTACCCCGTCACAATGGCTTGGAGTGATGCCAATTCAAAATAAAAGCCACAAAGTTAACAAGTCTCTGTTTCTAGGAAGGAGCTGGGACTGTGTCCAAATGGGTGTTATCAGCCCTCCGTTTCCCAGAAGGGATGGAGCAGACCCTGCACTGGTTCCCCTCACTCCTATGCAGAGACAACCCTGCTTTTAGAAAGAGCACCCAGTAGAGCACCTAGAAGTTCAGGCAGCAGCAGAGATTTGCAGTCCCCCATTCCCAGGGGGATGAACCCCCTCAAGGAGTGCAGGCACATCTTGAAGCAGTGCTGGTGTTGGGGATTTGGTTTTATACCCGCCTGCATTGTGCTAAATGTAAATGCCACTTCCAATGTCACCTGCCTACTTCCTGTGCAGGCACACGTGTGTCCCTCACACATGTGCCCTTTGCACACATATCCCTGTGCATGCAGCTTGGTGCAGCCATGCAGGGCTGGTGTGGGACACTCCAACCCCAGGGCTGAGTCCCACTGTGACACCTCAGTGAAGTCTGAAAGATGCTGACAGACCCTTTTGGCCCTCAGCAATCATCTCAGATTGTCTGGCCAGGGGTACTCTGGTACTGTGGATGTGGCCAAAGCTGCCCCAGTCTGACTGCCTGTACTAGCCCTCCCTGCAATCCTGCAGCCCTATGAAGGGACACATAACCCATCTGGTCCAGTACAAAGAGGACAAGCCCAGCAGTCACAGGCATGTTTGGGATGTTTTGTGGGTAAGGGATGCTCTCTGCTGAGAGATGTGGCTCATCATGACTTCTTAGCTAAAATTCCCGCAGAGCTGGTGGTCAGAGTAGCCTGACTGGGCAGGATGATTATGGGAGGGATGCCCAGCTCTGCCTGATAGCACAAGCAGTAGGTCCTCTGTCACATTAGGAAAGGCTCATGGATTGCACCATCCCTTGAATCATCCCAAACCCCCAGCTTGCTCAGCCCTAGGGTGGCATAACAGGGAGGGAAATTTGAGAATGGGACAGTGCGCTATCCCCACCCACAGGAGAGCAGGGCTGCCCCTATGGGATGCATTCCGGGGCGTTCCTGGTCCCCTCACCACTCACTCTCTCCCTACAGAAACAACAAGTGCTAGCACCTCCTCTTTCATGGTGCCACCCACCACCAAGATCTGCGACAAGGGGGCCGTGGTGGGCAGCGGGGCCGTGGCAGTGTGTTGGACAGCTGGACTGGTCGTGGCTGCCTATAGTGTCCTCTTTATTTAGTGAGTATCTCCCAAATCAGAGGTGTAAGAGGTGGGGTGCGAGTGAAGGGATATGGGGATGCTAGAGGCTCTAGTGTGGTTGGGAAGGCGGTGCTCCAGGCAGGCTGTGACGGGCATTGAGAACAAGTAATTTGGGTTTTTCTTGCAGTTTTTTGTAAATGCGCCAAGTCTGATTGCTTTTCCAAGTGGATGTTCTGGTGAAGATTTTAAAAATGGCTTTTCAAACAAAGCTGGCAAAGGGGTCAGTCTTTGATGTCCTCTTCTCAGCAGCCCTTCTCCCCACCTGCACTCCTGATTTTTTAGGAGGCAAAGGAACCACATGAAAATCACTTTGCGTAGTGATGGAAGAAAAATTGTCTGAGCTCCGAAAATTCACAGATGCATCTCAAAAATGTCCTTGGTTTGGCTTAGAGTGGAGCTGACAGCCTGGAGAGCCACGAAATTTCCTGTTCCTCTACAGACCAGGGCTGATGTATCATGGGTGTCCCACTCAAAAGTCTTTTCACTGTACCCAAGCTGCCCAAAGACTGGGGGACGGATCCTGGCACAGTCACCTGTGTCACTTTTGGGAGAGAAAGAACATTCCACCCAACCGTTGGTGCCCAGGAGCTGTCCAAGGAGAAGCCCCCAGTGGGCATGAGGTCCTTTGCTCCTCTCTGACTATGTCATCTCACGTGTGGCATTAGTGGTGGCATCAGGAGGGGCAGTGGCATGCAGCCAGGGGAGGATGGGGAGGGTCCAGTCCTGGGAGGAGAAGGTGGAAGGGATGTGTTTGGGCACCTGGATTCTGGGAAAGGCTGAATTTCCCCCGTGGAAAAAGATCAAGTTCTCTTTGGCGTGTCCCATCAGTGAGGAGTGGGACCATGACCCTTCTCCTTCTGCCTTGCAGATCTCCATCTGTTCATCCATCGCAGCCCAGTGCAGATGCCTCCCCATCGCCTACCACCACCACCGCCCCCTGCCCTGCTGCCCCACTCCCAGGTTGAGTCTCTTATCTCTTCGATTTTGCACACATTGAGGACGTATCACACTTCTCGCCATCGCTTCGGAGGAGGACAGAGCCGCTGCCGTCCCCTGGGGAGCCACAAAATCCTCTCCCAGCCCGGAGCAAGGAGACCTTGCAAGGAGACATCCCCGTCCCCCTTTGCCCAGCAAAGTGAAGCGAGCCTGGGCCCCGTGCCGCAGCTGAAGGCCCCACTCATACAGCTAACCCCCCCACGCCAAAGACGTGCCTGCTGTCCCGCACAGCGGTGCACCGAGAAAAGGGGATATGAAAATGGGGGGGTGGTGAGGGGAATGATGCTCCAAGCTGTGTACCCCCTTACGGCAAAAGGGGGTCCCCCAAGGACTGGACTCGCTCCCCTGAGCTCTCGACCGTGTGGCAAAGCTGGAGTGGTGCACAGGTCAGGGGGTTTGGTCCCCTCCGAGGGGATGATGGAAGGGACAATGGGTGGCTTTCACAAGTGTGATGGGGAGCAGGGAGCTGGCAGGG
>VZRE01003725.1:139270-149375 GCA_013396775.1 Cephalopterus ornatus | reverse complement strand
TTTGGGTGCAATAAAACTTCCAGGCAGAACAAATCTTCAAGCTTGTGCCGTGCCTTATTTTTAGCTGCGAAGTACGTCTGTTTTAGTGCTCCTAATCCCTAGCTTGGTAGTAATTTATGGAGCAAGCTTTTGGCTCGCTTGGGCCAGAAGATTCATAGTAAAACTTTTATAAGTTGCAGAGATAAATCCCATGGACTCTTGCAGTCTCGGGGGACTCTCCTCCAGAAGTGTGTTTTGCTGAGCACTCCCTCATCTTGGGCGCATGTTCAGGTGAGAAAGCATGAGATGATCGAGAATAAACAATCCTGGATGTCATCACAATCTGCAAATCGCCTGGAAGAGGAAATCAGGGGAGGCCATGGATTCCCCAGCCTCCGACATGCCAGAGTTTTAAACATACCTGCTTGGCAGGAACTGTTTTCATCAGGTTGAGGTCCTTTGAAAGGTGCCTGGCAAGCCGTAGGGATGAGCCATGTTATCAGGCTGTGCCAGGCACTAAGATACCTGAGAGAAGAGTGGTGGACCTGGCTTTACTGGGATTATTGTGGTGACCAACCATTTGCTCGTGCAGGGAAACCTGCATGTATATCACCTTGGAGCTTTTAGTATGGACAGGGCTTTGGCTTAAGAACATGGGCAATAGCAAATGTCTATTTCTCCACTGTCTTGGACTCCTTCAGGGAAGAAGTTTGCAGGATGGAGCACCGCTTTACCCTTCAGTGGAGCAGGGCATTGAGAAAAGTCAAGGAGCAGAGAAAGGGAAGGGAATTGAAACATGGGACCCCACAGCAGCCCCTTCCAGACCCCTGTGGAAACAGGGGTCTGTTGTTGGACCCAGCTGACCCGTTCAAAGTCAGTTTGTAGCACCAGACCTGGCTTTTAGGAGCTGGCAGCTCTCAGGTTCACTCCCACACGCTGTCCCCGAGCCTCATCCCTGTGCCCAAGTGGGAGGTGCTTGGGTTTGGTCCAACAGATGGGGGAGGACCCACTGTGTAATTAATGCGGTATATCCCAGCAGGGAGGCCAGTGACTCTCCATCTGCACTCCGTGCTCCCTGGGCTGGCATTTGCTTTGCAGAAGTGTTTAGATTCACGCAGATCCGTTTCTTCAGGTACTTCATATTCCCAAGAGCACTTTTTCTGAAGAGAGGGAATGTTTCCAAAAGCCATAAAGGAAGGAAGGTCAAATCCAGGAAGGAGATGCTGCAATTCTACGCAACTTTATAACCCAAGCAGGTATCAAGGTTAGCTGCGGCTGATAGGTAGATGATCTCCAGGTGTGCTAGCTCCTCCAAAAATGGAACAACCTTCTCTGTACTTGGCACAGAATCATAGAATCATTTGGGTTGGAGGGGGCCTTAAAGTTCTTCTTATTCCAATCCCACTGCCATGGGCAGGGACACCTTCCACTGGACCAGGTTACTCAAAGCCCTATCCAAACTGGCATCAGACACTTCCAGGGATGGAACATCCACAATTTGCCTTGGCTCTTACATAAGACAGCCCTCTGGTGCTGTTGCCTGCTGTTACAGCAGGGAGGATGGGTTTTTCTCAAATGTTTTGAGGTAATTGAGTCAAGGATAAAGTCATCCAATGCCAAAATTTAGTGCCTTTGTATTTGTTTGGTGTTCCTTGGCAAACGTAGAGATCAGAGTCAGTCCCATAATAACCTGTTGGGTGCTTGTCAACCTGGGCTGAGCAGGCGGACCTGAGAGGTATCCTCACACAGTCCTGGCTCACTTCCCAGAAATACAGTTAGTCCAGTTCCAGTGTCCACCAGGGATCTTTTTCCTGTGAGGAAAGTCCTACAGACACTGCCTGGAGCTTGGAAACATAGGAAAATCCCCTGTGCCTTCCTATCTCTAATGACCAGTGTCTTCAAGGAGGAATACCTGCCAGATCAGCAACAGGATCCTGCACAAACCCCTACCTGCTGACCCTCCTGAATGCCTGCTGCTCCCTCTCACAGCTCACAGCCCACACACCCTCTGCCCTGTCACCTTCGCCAGCCTCTTTCTCCATTCCTTGTCAGATCAATGCAGGTCTTCAGTCACACTGGAGAGGCTTCTGTCATCCTGGGCATCCTCTCCTCTGCTTCACGGGGCTCTCTGGGGGTGCTGAGCCTGGACAGATCTCAGCTCCCAACATCCACAAGCCTTTTGCCAGCATGGAAACACTTCTAGCGTGGACACACTTCCAGTCCCTGTTCCCAGTGTCATGCAGAGACTTGGTGTGCTGATGCACAGGGCAAATTCTGGGTGAGTAGTGGTCCCCACGCAGCTCCCAAAAAGTTGACTTTCTTTTCAACTTTTCTCACGTCTCTTTGCCATTTTCGACCTGTTTTTCTCAGTGAACAAGCACAATTTACACAGCTTGAGGAAGGTGACATACAGCTGGAGCCCTGTGCACCCAACCAGGATGGTCACTGAATCCACCACGGGGAAAGGAGGTAACACGTGTCTTGAGCCAGCATCAGGAATTGCAGCAGCTCCACTCAATCCGAGCAAGCAGCGACCTGCTGGAGAGCAAGCACCAGGCAACAGTGCCCAGAGCGACCCGTGCAGAGAATTGTCAGCAGTAGATGTGCAGTCTATTCCTGCTCCTGCTGCTCCTGGTGCTGCTGCTGCTGCTGCTTCTGCGGTGCGCCAGTGGTCTGTGCTGCCCCCGCACGGCTGTGCTGGGCGCACTGCAAGGGTCCTCCAAATCAACCAAATGCACCCATAGATCCAGGCTCTGCTCTTCGAATACCACAAAGCCTGGACAGCCAGCCATGGATTTACTACCACGTGCCACCCCGATGGTGAGAGAAATGTCTGCAGGGATCCCCACCTTGGTGATGCTGTCTGGGAGCTGCAGCAGCTGCTCTGCACCAGGTCAGCTCACACAGCCCCTTAGTGAGAGACAGAGTCATCCCTTAAGGGGGAATGCTTCCCCCTCTCCCACACCACCTTCTCATACTGATTCCAAGAAAGAGGCCCAGACCAGCTTCCAGCATTAAACCCATATAACCCATCCAGACAATGAATTCCAGGGACTTACCTGAGATAGTGGTTTTATTACACAAAGCATAAATCCCTCTATTCTGGTCACAGACCTCTCCACCTTCCCTACTGCTCCCCTCGTCCCCTTGTACACCCCTGCCACGCCGCTCCTGCCACTGCAAATTGCACCCACTGCTCCACAGGTGTCATTTCTCACAGGGACCAGGTATGAATCCAGCGACGCACAGGGGAAACATCAGATTTCCCTGATGTCTCACATAATTCTCCAGACCACAGCATCTCCTCCTGGTGCAGGGGTGGCTGTTGCTGCCTCCCTTTCCATATGGTTGGGTTGTTCTCCATCTAGACCTGTTCTTGCTCAAGGGATCCTTGCCATCAAATATTAAGATCATCATTTTCATGGTGCCTCTAACCTCAAGGTCCATCTTCTCTTGACCCTTGCCTCAGAGACAGATGACCTGGATTGTGCTGCTCCTTCTCTCACAGGTGCCCCACTTTGCTTAGAGCCAAATGGAGCAGGATCAGCTCCCTGGGAAAAAATTGTCAAACTGGATGCTTTTGCCTTTTTCCATATTGGAAAGCTGTTGCCTGGAGGATCATCCTTGAAGGATGTAAAGTTCAAAACTGTGGTAGAATTTTGAATGGGGATGGGGCACGGCTTGGCCCCTCTCAGGAAATATCTGTCTCACAGACAGACACTGTGCTGTTTGCCTGTCCCTGAACCCAAGCATGTTCCTGTTCTGTCTGGGACAAGGGCTGATACCTGACAACCCAGCATTACTGCTCTTCCCACTGCAGTTCTCCTGACTTTTTTCCTTCCAAAGCTTTGACTTTTCAGAGTACATTTTTCACTCAGAGGAAAAAACTGCTAAAAGATATCCCCAAAGCTCTGACTGTTTCAGGGTTCCACTGCAATGGTTAAAGGCCCTGAGCACCAGGGACTCAGGATATGTGTAGCATGCAGGAGAGATGTACCTGTCACCTGCTGTAGAACAAGCCACCATGACACCACTACTTAAAGGGGTCTTGGCTTATAAAAAGAGGGACTTTTCACAGAGACAGACAGTGATAGGATAAGGGTGAATGATTTAAACTAAAAGAGGAGAGATTTAGATTTGATGTTACAAAGAATTTTTTTCTGTGAGGGTCGTGAGGCACTGGAATAGGTGGCTCGGGGAAGATGTAAATGCCCCATCTCTGGACGTGTTTTGGCCCTTTGATCTAGTGAAAGGTGTACCTGCCCAGAGTAGAGGGGTTGGAGTAAGACAGTCTTTAAAGTCTCTTTCAACCCAAACCATTCGGTGGTCCTGTGACATTCCTGGCTCTATGTTCTATGCTCTATGTTCTATGATACCCCCGTGCTCTTTGTCATCAAGAGGGAAGGAGCAGCAAATTGAAGCCTGATGCTGTCCTCAATCCCTGCCGTGATTTTCTCGGCAGCGAAAGTGGGGACACAGAAGCTCCAGTTCGATGGGTCGGAGTTGCTGGGTGCTGTGGAGCAGGGAAAGGGACAGAGAAGTGCGAGGTCTGCAGCAGTCCGGGAGCCCGCAGAAGGCGGATGCCGGCCGGGAAGAGAAGCTCAGCCCCGGTCGGCAGCCGGGAGAGGGCAGCCGCAGCCCGAGCAGCGGAGCCGGGATCCCGGGCCTCGGCGGGGACTGCTCCTCTTTCGCCCGCAGCCGCCCAGCTTTATCTGACCGTGGTCCAGCCTGGGGGCTGCTGCTTCCCCCGGGATGTGCACACATCGTCCCATGCCCGTCCCCAGGGTAAACCCCCTCCTTCAGCAAAACCACTATGTGATGGAGCAGGGGATCCAACAGGATGGAGGGCTTTGAGCACTGGGCTCTGAGTTTCCACATCTTGTCCCTATTTCCCAGCTCTGCTCCGTGCTGCAGCATCACCCAGAGTGCAAAGGCAAGGATGGACCTGGGCTTATGGAGACAGAAGCAATGGGACTTTTCACATCAGCATAAAGACATTTCCTATCCTATGTGGGCCACAAATAAGGAGCAGCCTCCAGGAGCAGGTGCTTAAGAAGACACCCCATCCTGCCCTGATTCACAGCCAGTAGCAGATCCCAGGAATGGCTCCCCTGTAATTTTACACCAGCCTACTGAGGGTCAACATCCCAAGAGACAGAAGCAGAGCCAGGGCAATTAGTGGAGCTGATCCAATAGGCACAGCAGAAATACCTCCAGCCAGAAAAATTGGGAGTCCCAGGAACAGCAGCATCTCAGCTCTGTTAAGATTTACTGGGGGCATGAAGAGTTATTCTGCTGTGAGATTGAGGAGCAGGAATGTGAGTGTTATATCTCTGGGTCTGAACAACCAAAAGTAAGCCTGTAGTCAGTCACTGATAGCTTCAGGAAGCAGTCAAGCCTTGTCAGTGGGCATGGTCTCCTTGTGCAGTGCCCAGGAGGCGGCTCCATGGGCACCATCCAGATGCTGAGGGCTGGCACCAAGGAGATGCTACCCAGAGCCAGAAGAGAAATTCACCCCAGAACATTCCTGGTTTTCCTTTGTAAATAAAATCTCATATTCCACGGCTCTGGGTTGTTTTTGGTTGGTTGCTTGGCTTTTGCTTGCTATCTCACCCTATAAATTTAACGTCTTCAGAAAGTGAGACTCAAATATTGCTATGGTCCTTCAGTGAATCTCTGCCTGGACTTTCTTTTGGTGAAAAACACACAAACTTAAGATACCTAAATACAATAAAACTAATATCAAGCTCTTAAAATCCACCTTAAGAAGCATCTCTTTCTCCCCTTCACTCTCTGTGACTCAAACCAACCACTTCAGACCAAGAGCTTTGTCCTGCTCAATAGGCTCCAGCACTAGACTGCCTGTTGTGGGAGGAGCGCTGCCAAATTGCAACAAGGTTTCAGGAGCTGGCTCACCTTCCCCTGTTTATCAGCTTACTAGCATTTTTTTCCTTTAATAGCAATGCAACCCAGCAAGCCATGTGACTCTGTGGGGACCAGGAGCCCTCTGAGCACTGGGAGGTTGTGTTTCATGTTTCCAGGTTGCTGGCTGGATTTTGGACTGAGCTCCCTAAACGCCACCCCAGCCCTTGCTGCTGCCAGTCAGGTTCTGGCAGAAGGGCAGTTCCTATAAATAGCCATGTGTACAATGTTGCCTTTCTCTGCTTCACCCTTCACTGCGAGTTTGCCCATGCCTCGCAGTATGCAGTGCTTCACATGGCGCTTCCTGAGTGCTTGTAGTGCACAGTGGTGGGAGCACCTGGGATGGCTCAAGTCCCCATCCAGGCACTTGTCCCCAGCCCCACACAGAGAGATTCCCAGTCCTCAGTAGTTTCCCAACCTTAAACTCCACCCTTCAAGCACCCACAGCCACCACCGTGGTGTCCTCTCTAGGAGAGGACCATCCAGCAGGGTTGGAGCAGGCTGTGAGGAGCTGATAGCCAGAGGCAACAAACATCTTTGGTCCTGAAAGCCTAACAAGTGAGTCCAGTCTCTGCATACTGCAGTGGCAGCTGGGCAATGTTCCCCAGTGGCAGCTGGGTCAGTGTTCCTTTGGGGGTGACAGGGGTGACAGAGATGGGATGAAAATCCCTGGAGCAGAGATACAGCTATGGACACCTAGCTGCACTACTGTTTTGCATAACAGAAGGGAAGAGCCAGGGAAGATGTAACCAGACTGGGACATCCAGGTGTTAGTGCAGGTAGTGACTGTGGCGGGCCATTGGGCTGGGCATCCATCAGCAATTTATTCTGGCATGCTGTGCCTGGACACTTCTGGGACAAGCCACTGGTCTCTCAGACCCTATGATTGCTGCATGGCACCAAGCATCCTGCCATCTCATTCTGGGACAGGACTGCTCCCATCTCCAGGATAGCAGTATGAATCAGAGCAGAGCAGGGCTGGCAGGGCGGGAACTGCACTGCAGCACTTGGGGTTTTCGCTACCTTCGTTTCACAGTGTGAGCAGCCCAAACTGTGACCATAATAAATAAAGTGACAGCCAGGGAGCAGAGCTCTCTGGTTTCCTGTACACCTCAGGCTGGCCAGGGTAAACACACAACAAGCCTGCACTTCAGACAGGGCCATGCCCACAGCACGTCAGCCAGAGCCCAGACACACGCCAAGCCAGCCAGAGCAAAGCCACTAAGCAGGAGGCTTCACAGGACAAGTCCCACACAAAGCAAATAGGCTAGTGCTGAATGGCACAGCCCCATTGCCCCACAATGCCCTGCACCCAGCAGGCACCTGCATCTCTGGAATGATCTCTCATGTCTCTAGGATGTCAGGGACAGTCACTGGAGCTGGCTTCCAGGACATATGTGTGCCCCATCCATGCCCAGGCTGCATGGTCATGGAGCATCTTCAGACAGGCAGCGCTGAAATGGACACTGGGGCAGGAGAGGCTTCACACCATCAGCCAGCCCTGCACACAAGGAGGCACACTGTGTAGCAGTTCCCTCTGCACAGAAACCATGAGAAGACACCATACATTTCAGATGCACTCATCTCCAGTCCCCACAGTCCTCTACCGTCCATCCATCTGTTCCCCTCGCATTATCCAGGCAGAAATACAAGTGCTAACTCATCCAGCACGGTTGAGAACCAGTGTCCCCATCCCTCAGCACATCATCATGAGGTGGCACCTGCACATCAGTGTGACACATCTCACTTCAAGCTTGGCCCAATTCCAGCTCTCAAGCCTATGAGTCCAAACCTCTCAATCTCTTCACCCAATCCAGCTCGTGGGAGCCCAGTTCATGGATGTGCCTGCTTCTTCCGGGCAAAGAGCTCAGGACATCTTTGAGCACATACCAGCAGCTAGTCAGGCAAAACTGTGGACTGGGATGGAGGGCACCACACAGCTCATATGGTCTCAGTTGATCTGGTCCTGCATGGGTTTGTGGTAGTGTAATATAACCCCCAGCCACCTGCTTGTGTGTCCAAGTCTTGATCTGTCTGGACAAGAGCTGGCAAGCTTCTCCTCTGGACTCTTTGCTCAGAGGGGAGGGAGAGAGAGGAAAGACCCTAGGGTGCCCAAATTCGGTCCTTATGGGGTGCTGAAAGGGGGACCAACTGCTGGACAGGATGCTGCAGACAGCCTGGAACATGTCTTTTTGGAAGTTCTTGTGCCACGGCAGAAAGGAGGAGCTCGAGGTGTGTGAAACTCAAGATCCTCGTCTGAGCCTGAGGATGGACAGGGCTGCAATGTCAGGGCTTCCTGTGCCAGGGAGATGCAGAGGAGTCCTGCCTCAAGGACTTCAGAGTGCTTGCATTCCCCCTGAGTGCACTGCTCATGCAGCAGACTCCACACCACTGCCAAACCTCCTCCTTCTTCACCCAACACTGCAGCTCTCTAGCTCTCCTCAGAGATGGAGTCCCAATACACTCCAGATCCTCACTACACCCCTCCTCCCAGCACACCACTGGGGTGTCTGCCAGCTCCAGCTCCCAACACAGAGACCCCTACAAATCAAGCTCTGCTCTTAACTTCCTACCCCCAAGGCGGCCCCAGGCCTGCAGAGCCGGGGGATTCCCCGGATCCTCAGCTAGGCTCAGCTCTCCAGCACTGCAGCAGCAGAGAAAGCAGCGCGTGGCTCCCCGCCAGCGCTGGCGCCACGCAGCCCGGCTCCCGGCGCCCTGCGAGCACCACGAAGTGTTGAGAAAAGCTCAGGGTCTGGTCCCGGGGGAGGACCCACGGCCAAACGCGCGCTGCAGCCCGCCCAGATCCTCTCCTTCCAGAGAAGCTGGCTGATCCTGGAGGATGCTCAGTGTCCCTCAGCTCACATGAACTGTGGAGTGCAGAGCAGCATTAGGAGGCGGGAAGGGGAAAGTGAAAAGCTGGATGGAGGAAACCTCTCTCTGCTTGGGACCAGCCTCTCCCCAGGCTCCCAAAATCCTCATGAGCTGCTAGCTGAGGGCAGATGTGAGGAGGCTCATGGGACCAGACTCCTTCTGCAAAGCACCTGAGAGGCCATGTGAGCTGACTCAGGGAGGGACATTTCCAGCCCTGGCACGGCCCCAGCTCTGGTAGTGCAGGCGGGATGGACCTGGCCACATGTGGCTGGCGAGGCAGTAGCCCAGGCCACGAGCAGATGTGCTGCACTGGGCTATTCCTCGTGTGATGTGGGCACCAAGTCTCAACCACAGCTGAGCTCAACACCTGCAGTGCAGCCTGAAGGCAGTGTGGGTGCTGGGATGGGCACGCTCACCCCACACATGGCCCCCAGCTCTCCCAAAGTCTGTTATGGTATTTTGATGGGAGAGCTGGGACAAAGGAAAACACCAGTTTATTACCACAGGGATAAGCAGGAGGTGGGATAACTCATGGGCTTATTTTTGTAGGGTTGCAGAGATATGAAAGGACAGTAGCAGGCAGTTGTTTGTTATTGTGGGTTTCAGAGATGTGCCAGGACATGGGCAAGGATCTGTTTGTTACTATAGGGTTGCAATGGGAGTTTATGACCCTGTTCATTCCTGCCAGGCTAGAGAACCTTCTGTTGTTGCAGGGGAAGTAGACTTCTGTGGGAGATGCACACACTTGGGACACGTGGCCATTATCTCTGCACAGACGCCATGCCCAGTGGAGAGGGAAATTCTGGGCCTGTCCCAGGGCTCCAGCAGGGCCAGCCCCGATGGCATCACCTGGGGGAAGCCTAACCAGACTTGGCCTCATGTGCCCTCATGGGAGGGGAAAGTTCCACCATGGGTTTTCAGCATCCAGTTTCCCGTTGCAGACTTTCAACAAGTATTTCTCATCCTGAAAATTTTCACCATGATAAGATGACAAATCAAACCCACTTCCAAGGGAAAGCAGGTCGGGTGGTGGATGGCTCCTGGACAAGAGGGCCACAAACATGCATTGCATGATGTGAGGAGAAGTGAGCCTTTTCTTCAGTTCAGGGACACAAACTCCTCAGCCAAATTTCACCCTGCATGTTCCCCATCAAACAAACACCACAAAAATAAACCCCAAAGAAATGCCCCGCCCAGGGGCAAGGGAAACTGAGTCACGGGCAGGACCTGCCTGATTCCACTCCTCCGGGATGCTGGGTGGGGGCAGGCACGGTTGGAAAATGAGGGACGTGCTGACCCCCGAAAGAACCGAGGAGGGCTGTGCACCCTCGGG
>VZRE01003725.1:71674-121294 GCA_013396775.1 Cephalopterus ornatus | reverse complement strand
GTGTTGCCCAGAGTGACACTGACTGATATGTGCAGGTTGGGATGTGTATGTTGATATGTGTAGGCTGGGATGGAAAGGGTGATGCTGGTAGGGAGACTCCAATCTGTGGCAGGGGTTGACCCATGAAGAGCTGGGTGCGCATCCCTAACTCAGCATTCCCTGCACTTCTCACCCCAGAGCCACTGATGATCTCTGAGTGTGAGGAAGGGATTTCAGGGCCATTCAGCCACAAATGGCCCGAAGGGGAATAGATCTACAGGGACCAGCCTCACAGTGGGTGCAAGCATGGGCAGTGATGTGGGACTTGGTACTGCCTGAGCTTTCACAGTCCTGCTCTCCCTGGCTGTGTGAGCCTGTCTCCTTCCATGTAAATACAGGCCAGAATTTCTCTTTTGTCCCTTCCCACTCCAGCTGCACATGCACAGGTCTCTGGACCACCCTGGGACTGGGAGCCAGCCAAGGCTTCCAGCACAGGATTGCAAGGGTGAAGAACCCTTAATCCTGCCAACGCACACATCCCCAAGCTCCTGGTCAGTGTTTGCCCTTTGTGCCCCCCCTCCAGTGGGGCGCAAGCAGTCAGGAACCAGCTGTGACTGTGGCACAAACCCTGCCAGATGGCATCCTGGGATTTGGTCCTTGTGCTGTCGCCGCAGGATGGGATGAGATGAGAAGGAAATGCAGGGTCCATGGTCCTGCATGAATGCTCTGTGATGTGGACCCTGCCAGCTGCCCTACTGCAGGGGTTAACACCCTCTCTCTTCCTGCTCTGCCTCCCCAGATGCGCAGTTCCATCCCAGGTCTGGGCAGGGTGATGGTGTTCCTTGCAGCAGCCCTGGCATCAGCCTCTGTCGCCGTCCCCGAGGGTTGGGGAGAGGAAGGTGAGCTCCCCATATGACCCCCCCATATCCCAGGCATGAGGACACTGAGGACACCCCATTCCCCCAGACAGGAACAGACCCACCAGAACTAGGGCACTGATGAAACGCAGCCCTACAGTGATGGGCATCCTCTGGCCAGTGCCCCCCTGCATCTGCTCATTACCTAACCCCAACTGGGACCAGTCCTTACTAGTCCTCCATTGTGGTACCCCTGTGAAGCAAGACCCCACAGCCAGTGCCCACTGCGGGATACAGCCCCAGGCTGTCCACCTCCACTCTCAGCCCTGGCATGGGGTGTCATGGAGTTCTAACACTTGTGTGGGGATATGTGTCCCTCTAGGTGTGCAGTATGGACAGCTGGGGACAGATGTGACCCTGTCGTGCGTTGGTGCCCCTGCTGGGTAGGTCTTTTCCATGTACACTGGGGGATTTATCCAATGGAATTGTTTACAGGGTGGACCTGGGATGACCTGCCATTCCTGTCCTCTAATGCAGCCTGTCTGATCTCTCCTCTCCAGCTCACCAGTGCAGTGGAGACGGGCAGGTGCTGTGGCACTGCCAGAGGATTCAGCCATCCAGCAGGGAGCCCTGGTGCTGCCCAGTGCCAGCTTGGCCTCCACGGGAACATACAGCTGCCATGCTGAGGATGGTGGCCTTCTGCACACTGTGTCCCTGCGTCTGGGACGTGAGTAGTATGTCTGTGGACTGGGCTATTGCTGGGATGTCACCCCAGTGGGATGGGTCAGTGATGCCTGCACCCCTGCCAAGGGCTTGCCAAAAGGGGTCTTTGGCATCCCTGTGTGCTGGATGGGCTGTGGGGTGGGGCGCCCTCACTGACTGTCACTTCCCCCTGGACCTCAGACCTGCCGGGAGTCCCCTTTGTGTCCTGCAGAGCATCTGACTACGAGAATTTCTCTTGCTCCTGGACCTCCAGTGTGGAGACCTTCCTCCCCACCAGATACATCACCACATACAGGTGATGTATCCCCACAGGGCCTGGACTGGAGGAGATTATGGGGTGAGCTCTGGGTCCCAGCCAAGGTTAACCACCAAATCCAGCTGGCCATTCCACCCACGCCCTGGGTTCACCTCCTGCCTCAAGGAGCATGCTGCACCCCTGAGTAGGTCATGTTTTGGGGTGAGCTAAGCTCCAGTCATTTAATTGCTACCTGGGGGGACCTCAGCAGCACTGGGGGGCTGGCACAGGCAGGCTCCCTCCCTGCTGACAGCTCTGCCAACACCAGAGGGGCTATAAAAGAGAAGCAGGTCATCTGCAATCCACTGTGCTTCAGCATGCTTTGGGATGAAAGGAGCCCTGACAGCATCGCTGCTTCTAATTATCCCTGCGAGCCAAATTAGCGGTGGCTTTGAAGTCCAACAGAGCTCATAAAGTACAGCCCTGTTGAAAGCTGCAAGAGTCGGGGGCTTGGTGAGGAGGGGGCTGCATGAAGCATCAGGGGCTCTGCAAAGAGGGGGTGGTGAGAAGCAAGGGATTGGGGGGGCTCTAGGGGGATGGTGAAGCCAGCCACCAGGGAGCTGCTTTTCGCAGCATTTCCGTATCTTCTTGTGTGATGAAACTCCAGGCAGGGAAGGGGGTCCTCTGGGGAAGACCCTCTTGGACCCCACAATCTCTTTTCCCGGGGACCCCCACCTCCTGCTGCCAGGCTGCTCACTAAAAGAGCTGGATATGGTTTTGGTTCTGTCTCCCATGCTGTCACATCTGTATATCAGATGTGGGAGTGAGGGGCTACTGTGCAGTGTGGACACCCCTTTCTCTCCTCTGAGTCACAGTGGGGTTGGCTTCATGCTACCCCCTCATCCTCATCATCTGCTTTTTCATCTATCTCCATGGCAGGAAGAAATCGCTGACAGGTGAAGAGAAGCGGAGGTAGGACTGACTTCCACCCTGCTCCTGCTCCCTGGGGACTGGGCCCCATCCCAAAGGCTCTCCTGCAGCCTTCAGGAGAGACCCCAAAGCAAGAGCTGGGAGTCCCCATTGGGGGAGCCATCTATCTAAGCCTGGGGGTCTGTGAGAACAGCTTGCCCCATGGAGGGAACTTCACAGGGGGACTGGAGCTGGGATGGGGGTCCCTTCTGTTGTGCTCAGAAGGACATGGTGGACTCTGGAAGGATGAGTGCCACTGAACCGGAGGGGCTGTCTCCTCCACTAGGGTCTTGGCAGGGGGGTCTCCCGTGGCACCTTCTTGGCAGTGTTGGGAAACTATGCATGGTGTGCAGGTAGGACATGTCACCATCCTGCCTCCCCACCTACAGGAACAAGAATGGGCACATGGGGCTGTGCCTGCAGGATCCATCCCGCCCTGGCACCTGCACCGTCCACCGGTCAGAGTTCTGGAGTTCCTATCGCCTGAACATCACTGAGGTGAACCCCCTGGGCTTCAGCTACCGCCTCCTTGATGTCACCATGCAGGCCATCAGTGAGTCCCCATCCATCTGTCTGTCTGTCCCAGTGTTTTTCCATACCCTGGGCAGTTACATTTGGGTAACAGAGGGGAACCCAACCCCTCTCTGCATGGCAGTGCAGTGTGACAGGGGCCTTCTGCCCTCTCTGTCACAGTTAAGCCAGACCCTCCTGAGGGCTTGGTGGTGGAGCCCATTCCCCTGGCCCCACGGCGGCTCCATGTGAGTTGGAAGTACCCCTCCTCCTGGCCCAAGGAACCCCACTTTCAGTTAAGGTTCCGGCTCCAGTACCGACCCATCATCCACCGTTCCTGGTCCGTGGTAAGCAATGTGCAAGGAAAGGCAAAGCCAGCATAGAAGCGGGGTGTGCATGGGGCTGGAGAGGACAGGGGGGAATGCCCCTGCCTGCCCCACACCTCCCCTTTGCTGGCACAGGTAGAGACAGTGAACCTGTCAGAGGTTATCACGGATGCCTTCGCCGGGCTGGAACATGTGGTCCAAGTAAGTGCCAAGGATTTCCTGGATGCAGGGAATTGGAGTGAATGGAGTGCCGAGGCCCGGGCAACACCAATCAGAGGTGAGAGGGGGACAGGCTGCATCCCCCAGCAGCCCTACCATGTTGCACCATTCCTCCCTGAAGTTCCTTCAGCAGCCTGAGCTGCCCCTCTCCAGCTGCTTCTCCATGGCACCGTTTCCCCCAAATACCAACCAGAGCAAGTCTCAGCTCCTGGGCCACTTAAAGTTGGGAGGCAGAGCTGTAGGAGGACAAAACATCTCCCAGCCCACAGCAGATGTGCTGCTGCCATTTGGGGATTGCCCCCCACAGACTTGGGGCAGAGCGGGGCTCCCAGAGCACCACTAGCACATTGGAGGCACCCTGGGGCTTGTGGGACCTCTAGGGCACAAGGGGACCTTCTTTGTTCCCCTCTGTGGGTCCCTGGGCTACTGTGTGTACTTTTGGGTGAATGTTTCCATCCCCTCTGTGCTTTCAGACCTGGCCACCTCAGCGAGTGAAGAAACCACTACAAATGCCAGACTGGAGAGCCTGGCTGAGGAGCCCTCCCAGGCTCCCAACCCTGAGCCCATCAGTAAGTAGAGATGGGGTGGCAGTCAGGAGTGCCAGGGTGGGCACATGTGTGGCTGAGTGCAATGGCAAGGGTCTCTTGCTCCATGCCCATTGTGGCTGGGCTGCTGAGGTGTCCAGGAGCTTGCAGTAGGGTCCCCCAGATACTGGGAACTGTGGCATGCCTTGGCTGTGACAGTCTCTCTGTTCCAGACCGCAGTGACCCCTTGGAAAAGATGGCTGTCCTGGTGTCCCTTGGGATCTTTGCCTTCTTTGTTCTGGCTGCTGTTCTTGTCATCACCATCCTTATCTGGTAGGTTGGGTTTTGAGAGGGAGGGGTCTGTATGATTGCTGTCCCCATCCCATTCTGGTGCCTGAACCCTCAGCACCCTTTGTCCCCCGAGCCCTACTCTTGGGTCCATGCCAAGACACACATGATGCTCTGTAGAGTGGTTGATGCTCCCCTTGCAATGCCCTGTCACATCCAAGCCTATTCCCAGCACACTCAGTGCTGCCCAGCCTGCCTGGGCTCTTTCCAATGAGCCCAGATCCATGGGACCTTTCTCTGTATTCCCCAGAGATGCTACTGCTACTAACACCCCACCAAAGGCTCCTGCCTTGCTGGGGACTCTTATGCTCCAGAGTCAGCACAGATACCCCTTCATATGTCTTTGCTTCTTGGGAGTTCTGCCCTGGGCATTGTCCACTCTCCTTGCCATGCTGTTGCTCTGCTGTCAGTCACTGTTCCCATCTCAGTCCTCCTCTATCTCATGACAAGCTTCTGCTGTAGCCCTAAAGATGACCCAGCAGAGAGGTTAAGCTGAGCTGGGCACAGTTGGGCACAGCTGGATGGGAACACAGAGCAGAATCACAGTGGCACTGTGGGCAATCCCAATGCTCTGGGGGCTGCTTGGTGTCTTCAGCCACCACTGCTCTTTTCCCCAGGCTCCGGATGAGGAAACATGGCAAGGACAAGACCAAACCCAACTTCTTGGTTGCTGCCACCCACTTGAAGGCACTACCAAGTGAGTCATGGTGCAGGGCGGGTAATGGGGGTGGTGAGAGGCAGGGAGTGGGAAGCGGTGAGTGGATCAGTGCCCCTTTGATGCCCTGTCCTCTTTCTTGGCAGAAGCCCAGATCCTGTAGTGAGCCCAGGCGGATCTCTGCTACCTGCACCTGCTTGCCCACGCGTGGGACTTGATGCCACTGCTGGCCCCCAAGGATCCCACACCTCCTGGGTCACCCAACAGCTGTGGACACTGCCAGAGCTCCTAACACCCTTGGATTGCAGGATGGATCCTAGGGAGAGAGGCTTGGCTCCCAGGAGTATTGGACTGCCCAAACCCACCAGGAGCCGGCTGGAGTCACTTCAGGCTCAGGGTGACAGGCCAGCTCTGCCTCTGAGCGCTGCTAAACAAATGGGGATAAGACACTGAGCCAGCCCCACTTCACTGCCTAGTGTTGAGGGGGACCATGGGTATAGGCTCCCAGGGGTGCCAGGCATCAATGAGCAGGGGTTGCTGAGCCTTGCTCGCTACCGCCCACCAGCCGCCAGCAGGCGGAAGAGAACCGCCCCCACCCCTTCCCTCTGCCCCTCTCCCCCATGCTGTGGCTGGATGGAGCAGTGATGCCAATAAAGGAGATATGCCAATGTCCCCAGTAAAGGGGATATGCCATTGGCACTGCCTAGACAAGACCTCCTTGCAGATGATGCTGGGCCAGGGGAGAGGTGAGTGGCACCAGGTGAGATGCCAACTCGGGATGGTCCTTGCAGGAGGTGCACACCCAGCAGGGCCGGTCCCCAAACCGGTCACTGCCCTCCCAAGGTGCCTGCAGGGGCTGAGAGAGACTCTTACCCAGGCCAGACCTTGCTAAGTGCCAAAAGAAAATGCAGGCAGCTGTGTGGGATGTCTTCCCTGCCCTCGCCGGCCTGGCAGCAGGGACAGGACCCTCTGCACAGCCCCTCTCGCTCTGCATGTGGCCCCCTTGCTGCACATCGACACAGCCCCTCTAATGGCTTCCATGTGTTGGCACCGCCAGACCCCTGTGCTCAGTGCCAGCAGCCCAACGAGATCCAGATGGAGCTGGGTGGAAATTCAGACAGCAGCGACGCGTGGAGCACAGGGAGCAAAGCCAATGCAGGATGGGTCCCTCCCAGTTGGGTCCTGGGGTCCTGCCTGTGAACCAGGGATGCAGAGGGAGCCTGGAATGGGGGCACCCTCCAAAAGGGTACTTGTGGGGACGGGGTTGGAGGGCACTGGGTCAGGATTTGCCTTTTGCAATGTATTGTGTGCCCACACTGGGTGCCTGGGGTGTGGGGTCATGAAGGCTGTCCATGCTTGGCTTGGTGGCGTCCCAGGCCCTCACTGTCCCTTGTGAGCACAGTCACTCAAGCTGGTAGAGATGGGGGTCAGCCCTCTATCTACAGTGTGCTAGTTGGGGTGGCACTATCCTTGGACCAGAGCACAGCTCTCCACAAAGTATGGAAGGTCACCAAGCTGGGGAGGTATAAGGAGCCACATCCTGCCTGGACTTCTGGGCTCAGCAGCCACATCGCCTCTCCCAGGTGAGCTGTGTCACACTGCCGTCATCTGCTGGATTCTGTTCCTCATCATCCAACTCAGCCACCACACATTCTGATGTGTCACAGTCACTCTTGTCTGTTCTCAGTCCCCAGCATGGCATGGGAGGCCTTTACCACCTAAAATCCTATCACCACCAGATCCCATTCCTCTGCCACTGTGGAGGGCAGTGGTTGTCCAGAGATGCTGTGGAACACAGGTAATGTACATCCCATAGCTGTGGCTCCAGTGTTTGCAAACAGTTCAGTAGTCTTCCAGCATCTGGTGCTGGTTTAGAGACCGGCGCCTGCTCGAGATGTAGCAGCACAGCAGCCAGAAAATGGGAGAGGGTGTGAGATGGCAGCTCTGGCCTCTGTATCCTGCCTGCTTATAAACTCCAGGAAGTTGCTGCTGGCAAGGGGAAGCAGAGACCACCAGAGCCTCACGTGTCTGCAAGGAAACATGTACCTGCGTTGTGCAGGCAAGCTCAAGTGGATAGATGAGAAATGACAGGCAGAGGGAACTCACAGATCTGCTCTCCCCGTGTGCCAAGCCCTGTGTCCCCTTCCTTATCTAGGGCTTGCCTAGGCAGGTGGTGGTGACACCCAGTTCTGGTGACCAGGGCAGCTTGAGGGCACTCATCACTGCATCCTGCTGCCCATGATCCTAAAGGGTGACCCCTTTCCTCTCTGATGGAAGCTTTAGAGTCAGGACCCGCCACCCTTTTGGCAGCTAGAGATACCAAGAGCAGGCGCGAGGTCTGCATGCCACTGCAACTCGTGCCTGCCTGCACTGTGACTGTCTTTGGGATTGCCTCGTGCCTCATGCCTCAGCTCACTCCCCCAGCAGCCTGTAAATGTGACACAGAAGCCTTGGGGACCTGAAGGAAGCAGCAAATTCTGTGCTTTAGGGAATAAAGGTGCATGGTGCTGGGTGCTGCACTCCCAGTTGCCCAGGGAAGGATGCACTGGCACTGGACATGAGCAAACAGGGCTTTCCACTGAACCAGGGAAGATGCAAGAGGAAGGCTGGGGTGAACAGAAATCTGGAATAAAGGAGAGGGATCCAGATGCCAAAATCAACTTTGCCTTGAAGCCGTGGAAGAAAAACAGGAAGGGACCATGAGAGCAATCCCAATGCCAGCACCTCCCTGTCCCACTGTGGGCTAGGACACTTCCTCCAAGGCTTGGGCTCTCTGGTGGCTCATGCAGCCACTGAGTGAGCAGGAGGCTTCCTGCTGCAGGCTGGAGCCCTGCCTGGATGCACCCTGCCCCAAGTAGGCAGAGCACATCCAAACTTGCCTTGCTGCTGTATCCCACCCTCTCCAGGGCAGATGCTGTGCCAAGATCACTGGGGAACCTGGTACAAGCCAGGCCTGGGGATGCTGAGGCTTTGCCAGGTCAAAGCAGCCTGTGGTCTGCATCCACAGGGAGCAGGGATGGGTCCAGCTCCCTGCCATGGAACTGGGACCAGCCCAAGACCAGAAGGAGCAGAGTGCAGGAGAACATGGCCTGGAAACTGCTGAATGTAAAAAAATTCCATCAGGCAATGCCACATGGGAATGTCCCCAGCACTGAGATGCAGATAGGTCCATCTCCATGTCTCTATGCTGCACAGGGTGGCCCCATCCAAATCATGTCTCAGGCAGGGGCTCATTTGGGAAAGCTATAACCTTGGTAAAAGCCTTTGCAGCAGGGCACTGGTTGTGGGTGGTTGTGCAGCAGTGCCTGGGCTGTTTGACTGCCACCAATCCTGCCAAATTTCTGAGCTGGCCCTCAGGACTAGCCTCCTCTCCCTGCCTTGCTGCCAGTATCAGCCCGCATTGTGCAGGGGAGGAGGAGAGTTGCACAGGACTGTGAAGCAAAACAGTCTCAGCTTACCTCTCATGACTGCTTCTGCTTCCTTCTCTGCCAAACGCTGAGCCAAGGAAAGAAGTAAAAGCAGCTTCGGCAGATTGTGGAAGACATAGGGCCATGAAACATATATATGTGTGTATATATATATACACACACACATATATGTGTATGTATATGTATAGGTACATAGATATATGTCATGAGGTGACGTAGAGAGCACACAGTACATACACAGTGGTTCAGCGGGAAGGGAAGGATGCATGTGTTGAGGGATGGAGATGTGCAGATGTATAGATGGATGCATGGATAAGCAGTTTGGACACTCAGTTACCATCCTAAGCATCAAAAATGCTCACCGTGCAGGGCCTGATCTGTGAAGATGGGTGAGAGGCCCACAGGCAGAGCAAGGATGGTGTCTGGGAACAAGTTTTGGCTGTGACCCATGCATCCAGTCCCCATCGAAGTGGCATCACAGCTCACATGAGGAGACAGAGCCTAAATTCCAACCAGTGCAGGTCCTGAGAGTACTGGGGAGAACACAGGGCCTCTCCAGAGGGATTGCATCCCCCTCAGGAGCCTCTTGAATATTACATTGCCCAGACACTGGAGAGTGGGAACAGCAGGGATGCTGTCCAGGGATACAGTGAGTCCAAACACAAATGCTTTAAAAATGCAAAGTTGAGCATTCACCCTGACCATGGCTTTCATCTCACCTGCATGTGAGATACCTCTGCCTGGGAACTTGTTAGAGAGTGCAAGTGCTCTAAAGATCCCTGAGATCCCCCATACTCCCTCTTCTTCATCTGCCTTCCTATCTAGCTGCCACAGGCCTGAAAATTTCTTGCACATTATCAACTATTTCCTGAAAGAGAGAAGGGGGAGACATCACCTGCTGGGCCAGATGTGCTGGCACCCAAACATATGTGGAGGCCTGAGACATCTCTTGCTGCTATATTGTTGGCTTCTCCCTCCAGGACTGCGTTGTTTCTTTGCTTGCTGGGGCTGGCCCCTTCCTTGCCTCTAGGATGATTTAGGTCTTTCACAGACGGCAAATGCCAAGCATGTGGCCACAGGGACACTGGGAGGCTAAAGCCAACAGCTCAGTTCTGCCCAAGGACTGCTGCTTGTGATGGTCTCAGGAAATGGCTGCTCCTTTCTCACAGCAGCAACAGCAGCTCTTTGGATGAGCTCACTGAACCCATGACTTTCCTGCCAGCTTTTTTTTTGTTTTGTGTGATAGCACTGGAGGACACATGCAGTCACACTGCTTTTTGCAGCAGTGCCCTCTGCATATTCCTCAGGCACGTGTTTCTGCTGTGCAACATGAGGGCTGTACCTCCCATGTTACTTGCTCTGAGATGATCTCCTCTCTTCCCCGAGGCAGAAACTCCGTCTTCTCCTCCGGCTGCCTCCAGAGCTTCAGAGTCTAAAACAGAGCAGGACATGCTCTGGGAGCTTCCGTTGGGAGATACAGGGAGCCTCTCTCCCTGCTCTCCTCCCACCAGCCTCACTTTGTGGTCCCCTTCACCCACTGCCGCATCAGCTGCTTTGTCTGCATAGGCAGAACAAGCAAATAGAGGTTATGCCTGCATGGCCCAGTCCTACACAGGAGCTCCTCAATCAACTGGGGCACTCAGGTGCTCCCCAGGTTTCCAGGATTGCATGGAGCAGGCACTGGGCAGACATAGCACTGTACAGCTGGTCCTTTCTCTGCAGCCTGAAAATGATGGGCCAGAGATAAATGTGCTTATGTGGAGTAAATGTACTTATTCTCTACGAGTCTTACGTGGCTTTGCAGGGTTACAACACACAAGCCTTCCGAGCATACAGGCAACTCCCAGTCTCTTTTCCACACTGGAAGATCCACTAGATGTGGCAGCAGCTGAGCTCTACATGCATGTCGGGCACTGACACTGGCATAGCCACGTCTGTGCTGATGGATCTGGAGGTGGTAAGATGCCAAAAGTGCCAGGTCCGTGTCTACACCTGGGATCCCTTCCTGGGATGATGACTGATCTCCAGAAGGATCTGCAGACCTTGAAGGCACTGATTCCCAGGAGAAGTATGCTGACCTGGCAAGCACAAATACTCAGGGAGATGCTGATCTGGAAGGCACTGATGCCAGAGAGGATGCTGACTTGGAAGGCGCTGATTGCCAATGCCAACCTGGAAGGCACTGATTCCTGGGAGAATGCTAACCTGGAAGACAGTAATGCCTGGGAGGATGCCAACCTGGAAGGCACAAATCCCCGGGGGTTTGCTGACCTGGAAGGTACCATTTATCCAGAACATGGTGCTTTTCCCCCTACCCTAGAGCACTGCCCACTTATGCTGGGCACCAGCTCAGCCAAGGACCACTCCAAGGGCTTGGGCTAGGGATTCACTCTCAGGAAGGCATCTGTGGCTGGCAGTAAAGAGCCTGGTGACCTGCCTGCAGGAAGCTAAGTCAGCACCACTTCTCAAAGTTTCCCTCCTCCCCAGAACTCCCCACTGGGGTTGGGAGCCGCTGCCCAGCTATAGGTGAGGGAGAGTGTGGCCCCCAGCTACTGCCAAAACAACCCCAAGCCCCATCCTTCTCCAGGCAAGTAAGATAACGCAGCCCCTATTTTCCCACTAGATGGCAAACATTGCCTTCGGAACAGCCCTTTGAGGAATTACGTCCATCCCTGCGTGAGGAGGCTGAGAAAATCCTCAGGGCAAAGCCCTGGAGTGAAGGGCCTGAGGCTGATCCGGAGCGGGGCTAGAAGTGGTAAGGACCCCGACATGCTTTTCACCTTGCTTCTTCTGGCATTTCTGATTGTTTTCCTTTCCTGCCTGCCTGGTTTCTCCCTGGTCATGGCAGACCATTCCCTTGCCCTGTGCTGGTGGGACACAGCACCCTCCCTGGGCGTGCAGGAGAGGCATCTGGTTAACCCTGGGTAGCACCTCAAACTTCCACAGCCATGGAGTGAAGCCCAGAAGCTTTGTTGGGAATTAATTATGCTGTGGTTTGAAAACCAAACGTGTGCTCGTTCCTCCTTGCGAGCCCCCAGGTCCACAGGCAAGACATTATGCTGGGTGTAAATAAAGGAGGCAGCAGGGATGAAGGCTGTGCATGTTGGATGTGTACACTTGTCTAAGATCTTCTGCCAGCTCAGATATATTTCCAGGTTTGTTCGTGTTTCTTTGAATTCAGACCCAGACTTTCCCATGGTCTCTGTATTAACCTCATGCAGAAGTTTCCTGAGCGTTTGCTGCTGGCCCTGGCAGTGCTGCAATATTGCTGTGCGGTTAAACATGATGTGTCATAGCTAAAGAAGGAGCCAACTGTGGATGGTAAATGTTTAATATGGACAAATCAAGCCAATTAGACAATGTCAAGAGAAAAGTGTGTCATTTCATCTGTGTGTCTCCTGTGTGGAGGAGAGAATCTGTGGGAGGGTAGAACCCCAGCCGCTGCAAGATCAGCAGCTCCTAACACCAGCCAAGGGTAAAGACACTGGATGCAGGTCTTCCTGCAGACCCGCAGTCCACCCTGTAGGTACCTTCACCTGGGGAACGAACATAACCTTTTAAGAGGAGGATTTTGTTTCTGAAGTTAAGACCTCTGGGTGGCCAGGGGGGATGGCATCTATCTCCAGCGCAGAGCTGCAGAATGAGAAGAAGTAAATCATGCCACTCAAAGCACTCCTTGGAGACCTCCAACAGGAGAGTTGGCCGTTCACAGCATGCTGCATGCTTCTGTGGCAAGTCTGTGGTCCCAGAGCTCAGCAGTGCTCAGATAAGAGCACCAGGGAGCCCCATCAGTGGGGTTCCCAATGGCAGTTCCCAGCCAAACACTAATTAGCTAATGGCAGCAGCTGTATTCTGTCCACAAAGCACTCCAGAGCTCTGCTCCTGGCAGCTTCCTCTGCCCTCACTGCCTCAGTTTACTGCCCAGTCACATAGTTTTCTGTCATTTAGACTTTGGTGAGAAGGGTCCTTCAGGTATCCTGGCCACTTCCTTCAGGTAGGGATTATTGCCTCTTCCTCTGTGAGAGCTGGAGAGTCCCTCACAGGGCTGTTTATAGTCAGAGAGAAAAATCTGTAAATTTAAAGGAAGAGAGTGACTGGGGAACAGAAACTGAGGTAGCTATCAGGAGCCAGTCTGCAGCTTGTGGCTCAGGCCTGCAAGCCAGTGACCCATCATGACAGCCACTAATCCATGAGCCAAGCAGGTAGAAAGCCCTTCTGGCCCTTTCCAGCTGGGCTCCCTGCCAGCCCTTGTGTTGGTATGTGCTGATGCCTGGGGACATGAGATCAGGGCAGAAGCAGTGACAACATGGATGGTGTGGGCTCTGTTGCACTCCTGTGGCTTCAGGCTTCCCATTCCTTTGCCAAACTCAGAGCCTCTGAAAGCAACAGAGGAGAAGTCAAGTACAGACAAGGCTACTTCACTCCTGAAGTTGAGATTTACCAGTCCAGGGGGGTTTGACACCCAGTTTTGTCCCAAGGACACCAAAGGCATGGACAAGTCCCCTTGCCTGAGGATATCAGATCCTTGCCTTGATGCATGCAGTTTTGGCCCTTCCCTGTAAGCTTACGGTTCTGGGGGTGGTTTTCACCAAACACTTCCTGCCTCTGCATGACATCTCCAATCAGTGACAGGCTGCCATGGGCAGCAGCCACTCTCCCACCCTCCAGCCTTATTTTAGGCCCCATCTCAGATCGCTGGAGGCTGGACTTTGTCAGTGCTGAGTGCTCTCCAGATAACCAGCAGACCAGAGACTCTGGAGCAATCTAGGAACCATGTCCTCTCCTGCCTGCAGCAGAGTGACACCATCCACATCCCTCAGCTAGTGCTGCCAGGTGAAAACATCCTCTAAGCCTGAAGCTGCCAATGCTTCTGAAATTCTGGTAGAGATGCACTGAGCTACTCTGGCTAAGGACCTGCACCTCTCTCCCAGTGGCCTTTCTGGGGCCTTGGCCACCTGCATGGTGGCAGAGTCAAAGGGGCAATGCTGGGGCTGCTGGAGACTGTGGGGCTGGGCATTCCCTTTGTGCTGGTTCAGATCCCCCAGCAGATGATGGATGAGAGGCATGAGTAAGCGAGGTTGCTGAAGGAGCTGGGGAAATGCTTTTGCTGTGTGCAGAGTTGAGGGATGAGCTTCTCCAGACTCATCTAGCCTTGCTCTTCACAGGAGTAAAGGCTACTTGACCTGAGCCAAAACCTGCCAGAAATAATGCTCAGAGTGTTCTAGCACAAGGAAGCATTTTCTTCAGTTGCTGTCACCCCTGCAGCCCTGATGCCCTGCAGTGGGTACCGCTGTGTCTTCAGGGGACTGGGACAGTTGAGAAGATCAGACTCCTGCCTGTGGCCTGGCTAAAGAGAACTACTGAGTTCAGTGACCCATTGGGAGGATAAATTGAAGGAAGCATGGTACCATTTATGTGCCACCACTACCAGGATGGCCCAACAGGAGGGGAACCCAGCAGAAACCAAAGCCTCAGAGGGGGGAAGAGGAAGAAGTCTGCATTGATGGCTCGGATCCTGCAGTGGGTTAGCGGCCTCCACTTCCTGCGGGATTTTGTGTGTTTGCTTATTCTTGCTGCAAGAGCGTAAGAACTTGACTCTGCTCCAAGAATCAGTTTTGCAGACAGTAACCTCTTTCTCTACCTTTTTGCATCACGATCCTTTAAAAGTGGCAGTTCCTAAAGCTGTGGCCTGAGGATCCACAGTGAAGGCTTGACAGATGATCTACAGACTTTCTTCACCTCTGTAGTGCTACCTGCTCTGAAGGGCTGGAAACCTATAAAAGGGTCAGAACTGAGGTCTGGAGCCCAGAGGAAGTGTACTAATGCCTGAAAAGTCGTGCTTTCATTTCTTCCAGAAAGCGAGTTCTTTTTTTTTAATCTTTCTTTAAAGAAAAAAAACCGGAAAGGATCTGACACATTTGCTGGGACATCAGCTGCAAAGGGAAGTGCAAGTTCCCTTTGTGCAGGCTCTGGCACAGCCCATGGTGACTGCTACTTGATTCCCCTGCTATAATAATCCCTGTACCCTTCCTCAAAGCACAGCTAGGATCCAGGAGGTAAAAAAAAAAAAAAAAGAAGGAAAAAAAAAAAAAAGAAAAAAAGAAAAAAATGAAAAAAAATGAAAAAAACAGAAAAAAGGAAAAAAAAAAGAAAAAAAAGAAAAAAAGAAAAAGGAAAAAACCCAAACAAAACGCCAAAACAAAAGCAACAAAAAACCAAACAAATAAACAAAAACCCCCACCTTATTGGGGTGATGGGCAGCAGAAACCCCACAAGTTGCGAGAAGGGAATGCTGCCCTCCTGTATGTTGAGTCTTGCTCCTGACACACCAAGGGAAGCCCAGCTTCTTGGTATCTCTAGGATCTGGATTTTGGATGTCTCACATTCTGCAGTGTTCCTCAGCTTTGGAAAGAGTAGCAAGGAGACAATGTAACCCAACTGCCCCCCTGTGCTCAAGGCTGGTGTCAGGAGTGACCACGTACCTCTCCAAGCACACAATCCATCAGCAGGAAAGGAGAAATCAGCATTGCCAATGCAAGATGAGAGAGGGCAAGATTGAGACATGGGGATTGCAAGCGTCCCTGTAAGGATATGAACCTGCATTCTACCACTGTGAGCATTTACACAAATGTACCCAAGACTCTGTAATCTCTAAACCTGAGCAGCCCGTAAAAAGGGGAACAAGACACCAAGTTCTTCCTTGGTCATTTAGATTTATCTTCATATCTTTTTCCTTGAAGACAGTTAGCAGGCTAAGTTTGTGTATCTTGTACCCAATAAAGATATTGAAAGCCCTTTAATCTACTGCTGCATAATCAGCAGCTTATTTTGCTGCAGAGGTAAATGACGCTGAAGTGAGACATTATCTGTGCATGGCTTGGAGCTCACTGGAAAACATCCTTGACTAGACAGGAAATATTCACTGGCATGCACTTGGGGCAGGCTGTGCAGGCCAGCCTTGCCCCATCTCTGGCTGCAAACCAGGTGGCTTTCAGTGTCCTTAGACAGGTACAGTGGGCCATGCACAGCCTTGTGACAACTGCCACGTATGTCAGGAGGGTGGGGTGTATTTTTGTGGTGCCAGGGGTGGGGAATCCAGTGAATGGCAGTAGGGAATGTGTCTAGAGCACTGATGTGATATCAGCTCTGAACTGACACTGGCTTACATGTACCAGCATGCAACCTTTAAATAGAGTAGCAGAGACCCATCAAGATGGCTTCCTCTCGTGCGTGCTGTGTTCTGTGCAAGCTCTTCTACCATAAGCAGCAGGGCATATGTGGATGTCGCCTGTGCTCAACTCTCACTGCCTCCCTGCAACCACTGCTGGTGTTGAGAGAAGTTTGGGAGATAGTTCTCTTTGTTCTGTGTTTGTGAGAGAAAGGAGTTAAGGGGAGCAAGGCTTAGGGACCCATCCCAGCACATCACAGATTCCTTGTCTTCCAGCAAAGACAAGAATTACAAGACCAAAGCATGGCTCTCCTGTCCTGGAGGATTGTAGCAGTGTTTTCGTGGGATTTTAGGACAGTAGAGAAGGAAAGAGAGCACTGAAGCATTTGTCATGGCCAGTGTTGGCACTCAGCACCATGGCTTCAGTTTCTGCACAGCAAAAGGAGCATCAGCTCCCAGACCACAGGGACATGCCAGCCATGTGTGCCTGTCCAAGCCACACAGGAACTGTTACTCCTGCAGGTGCTGTTCAGAGACTCAGACCTACACTAGATCCTGAAGCCCTTACAGTTTCATCTAAACAGACCGGGCAGGCAATGAGTGGAAGAGCTGATCTGTCACTCTGTTGCACAGGAAAGGTGGAGAGCGACAGTGAGTGACACACACAGAAGAGCATGGCAGGGCCACACTAGAAGGATGAGCCTATTATCGCTGTGGAGCAGAGCTCTACAGTGTCATTCCCCCACAACCAAGATGCTTCTGGGCTCAGAGCTGCAGCCACGTCTGCCTGATAAAGTCTCTGATACAGGCAGGTATCAATCTCCTCTGCTGGCTCAGCTCCTCCACCCTGGGACATGCTGGTGACTAAGGGTATCTTCCCACAAACCCCCTTGCCCCTCCAGAAATGGTATTTAGGCTGCAGCAACAGCAGCTGCAAGTTAGGTAGAGGGCAGGCATCTCTCAGAGCAGCCTCCTACTTTGTGCTAACCTCTGAGGCTTATCATGTTCACCCCAAGCACCCCTGTCCACAGAAATCACTCTCTTTTTAAATATAAAAAAACCCCAAACCAAAAACAAAGGAAAAAAAAAAAACTAAAACCCATTAAGAACAACCAAACCACAAAATACTCAAAATGTGTTGGAGTGACCCATCAGCATTTTTCAGTTCACAGTCCGCACCGGATGTGGTCCAGGACTAAAGACAGCCCAACCTCATGCATCATGACCTGACCCCTGCCTACCCTGCATACCTTCAGGCAAAGTCCTCTCCAGCTCTTTTATCTCTGCTGCCTGTTCCTGTGGGTATCCAGGATGTACTGGCACACACCCACAGCCCGGAATGGCTCCGTGTGACAGCTAGCCTTGGACTTTGCCTGCCTGAACAAAAACAAGAATAGGCTTGGCGGTGCCTTCCTTCTTCCCAGTGGGTGGCTGTCTTTTTCTGCTGGCCAGGATTTTTCAGGGAGTAAGGGACATTGGGTTAAGCATCGCTAGGGCAGGGCAAGGAGCCAGGAGAGCTCTTGTTCCTGTAGGACAGAAGGTCAAAGGACCAGCACGTTCCTTCCCAGACAGTGCTCATGACTCCTCCATCTGCAGCCATTTCCTCAGGATGCAAGAAATAATAGGTAGGTGAAGCCCTCCTGGGGGTGAATGGCAGGGAAGAGCCTCTGCTGGTACCCCTCATCTCAGTCTCCTGGGGGATGACTCATCAAGCAGGGTGTTTGGAAAACGCAGCGACTAAGGGGCATCCACTCCAGGACCCTGTGAGGCTGGTCATGGGACACCAGGAAGAAAGATGAGAGCAGGTTAATTATACTCTCTGATGATTCAGAAGAGTGGCAATATATGTATTTTTACAAGAATAAATGGATGTTAAAGGTATTGGGTGAAATTTTTCAGTGCAGAACGAGGAGGAAACAGTCCAAGAGCAGCACTGCTGGGTCAGGACAGAAACTCTATCACTCTGTTTCTCTCTCCAGCTGAGGCCACTATTAGGTACATAAGAGCAAACAGAAGACACAGAGGAAACTAGAGTCATCCTTCCCTGCCACCCCTCCCAGCATACAGGAATCACCAGTGCAGGAGCTCCCCCAGGTGTGGTTTATGTGAGAACTGGTGCACTCACCTGTGGTGGGTTTTTCCAGCCCATGGCTGTGCCTCACCAGGACCCTGTGCTGTGTGTACCATGAATTATCTACAGAGAGTGTGGAAAGGGCATTGCTGTTGGCTTTAAACTTCAACCTGAGCATTTCAGGGATGGACATGGAACAGAAGCCTCTGAGTTGGCCCCAGCAGTGCTGCAGTGGGCTTTGAGGAGGAGGTTTCTAACCAAATTTGATGGGGGGTCCTGGGTCAGCCTCTCTGAAGAAGAAAGAGGTTTTAAAAGACCTTCAGGATTCCAGGGGGTCATTACACTTCTGAGGGGACTGTGGTAGCACTATGAGAAGGGAGGGGAGCTCAGAGGCTTAGTAGGCTTCAACGCTGCCAGTTTCTGACAGTCCCTTTCCAACAGTTTGGGGGTCTGACTAACACTAGGACTGTGCTTAGAGTTGGATGTCTTTTCTGTTCCCATCCTTCTGACTGCTATCCTGATGGCTCTCCCGCCTGTTTCCAGTAAGAAAGGATGCACAAGCAAGTCCTTCCCTGGCAGGGCATGGAGCCAGCCTGCCTTATCAGTCACAGAAAAGCCAGCCAGGGACTTTCCACTCCTTGCTGATGTGCCCTGTTAGGAATACCAGCCTGGTACATCTTACATGTTTCAGACACTTCCCCAGCTTTCCCTATGTACTTTTGGCAGCTTTGCCCCAGCAGACTTCAGCTTGACCCTCTTTGATAGCTTTTTCCTGTCTCTGATCATTCTCTGCCTGGAAATCTTCGGACAGGGGTATCCCACAGGAAAACTGGGAAGGACGATGCTGCTCTGGGGCAGTGCAACCCCTGTGCTCCAGAGAGAAAGGCCTCAAAAAACCAGCCACAGTGTTTTTGTCCAGCTGCTTTTTCAAGTAGCTGAGAAAAAGGTTCACTTTGGAATTTTGATGTTCAACTCTTTGCCCCTGCTGTCCCCAATGGCCCATGGAAGTGTGGCATGGAGCTGCAGACTCTTCTCACCGGGGCTGTTCCAGGACTCAATTTCCTATCTCTCAAAAAAAAGCCCATTGTAGCAGATCCATATCAAAGCCCTGCAGAACTACTTGCCCTTCATATTTACACATGCTGCCCAGAACAAGAGAGCAGCTTTGAGGAGTGAAGAAGAAACTTTGAGCAGGTTGGGGCTGTTCAGACTGGAAAGTACTGACCCAGAAGGCTTTTTTGTGAATGCAACCAGACACAGTCAAAGAGGGCTAAGATCCAGATCGGAGTGCGCTGAAGGGGTTCTGGAAAAAGAGAGAGCAATGACCTTCCTGAAGCCCAGCCAGAGCCCTCATAGAAAAGCACCTCAGGGTCATGTTTGCAGAGGTTAATGCCCTGCTGAAAGAATTTATTCTCTCCCTACCTTTGCCTGCACACAGCAAAGGAAAGGCTGCAGCCTCAAAACTAGTGGTGTAAGTGAGGCAGAGCCCCTCTGGATAGCTGGAAGCTTCTGCTCATCACAAACTTGTCCCAGCTGCCAGCACAGCTCATGATGAATGGCCCCGGCATGTTATGGCACACCACAGCCCCCCAGCATTTACTTTAGACAGTTGAAGCACAAGGAAGACAAATGAGATCCAGAGAAACCCAACCTTTTGTTGGCCCCTCCGTCTCCATTTACATGTCTGTTTTCTTCTCTCAGGCCATGTATCTCCCTTGTTTAGGAGAGTGTCTGGCTTCTGATCTTGTTCCAGATGTTTTCTGCTTGAGCCCTTCCTCATTCTGTTAGAGCATTGAGCATAGACACTTGAGGGCCTGCTTTGGTTAGAACTCCCTTGACTCCAATGCTTCAAACATTGCACCAACCCAAAACCATAGCCTCCGTTTGGCACTGCCCAGGGGAGCAGGCAGTGCACATCTCCTGCCAGCAAAACTCTCACAGCTGCCTCCCACTCAAAAGTCCTCAAAATCTCACAAGGGGTGAGGATAAACCACCAAGTGGAATGGTGTCCATCTCTCTGAGATCTCCAGAGGGAGAAAAGACCCCTCAAGGGCTTCCCTGGCCCCATCACACCCTGACCCTTCCCCTTGGTCCAAGCCCCATCTTGAGAATCAGGATGAGATACACCCATCCTCTCCACTGGAGCTTGCAGCACCATGACAGCTCTGGGGGGAGCCCAGCACGGACAGGTGCCTGGGAAGATTTGGCAAGATGGGAACAGCGTGTCCTGCCAGCCAGCTCTCCAGCTTCAAACAAGCCTTTATTTATCTCTGAGCAAGGCTCGACAGCTGCTTTCAAAAGGCTTTTGATGCTAAACTCCTCAGCTTCATATTTGCCCTGAAGAGCTCTTTTCTTTTATCTCCTTGGGTTGCTTTCTTTTTTCCTCAAGCCCAAAATCAAGTTATGCTGATGAAACAGAGCCAAGGCTGCCAAGGCCCTTGTCAGGAGCACCCTAGCATGTAGCTGAGATGGTGACAGTGAGAACACTGATTTTCGCTGGTGATGGTTCACACCCAACTATTAGCACTCCCTGGTCCACTTCAAAGGGAGCTCATGGATGGCACACAAGATCTGCTTCTTTCAGTCTGGCTTGGCAAGCTCTCCCCATGCTCCCAAGGCACCTTCATCACATGGGCACTAGGTCAAACCCTGGGTTTGCATCACAGAACAAGGGTTTCTTGTGGCCACAGGCAGCCTCACATCAAGCACCCAACAAATAAGTGAGGGTTTCAGATCAGTGTAACTCCATCCACTCATCTCTGCCTTCTAGAGAGGTTCCCAAGGACATGAGAAGTGAAGGACTTCATGTAGCCCTCAGAAGAACAGCATAAGGCACACAAAGTCCACCTCACCCACCAGGAACCTAGTGGGCTAGTATAACAGGCTAAAAAAATGTCATCTAACCCATCCTGTGCTGAGCCAGACCCTGCACTACCTCCAGCTTTTTGACAAGCCCGGGTCTAACCATAAAAGTTTCCAGCAGTGGAGATGCAGCATTTCTTCAGCTGCCTCTTCCTGCTAAATGGAATTTCCCCCTAAAGTGTGACCCCAGGGACCCCTGTGGTTTCTTGACCTATCAAAAGTAAACTCAGAGAGTACTTCTTTTCACTTTCTCTTTGCTATGTCTCTCTGCACTTGGAGACCATTCCTGGAAGCAAGATTAACCCAAGTTTCTTCAGCATATTCTTGGAGACCAGGTCATCCAGACCTCTCACCAAACTTACTGCTGTTCTCCACAACCCTCCCAAGTGGGTGCACACCTTCCCAGAGTCCAGCTAGGTCCACCTCGCCCAATGAGACTGACTTATATAACTTGGGCATTACAGGACCATGCTCATGAGTGATGTCCAAAATCCTCAGTAAAGGAATCTCAGAGATAAATTAAACAGCTGTCCCTGCTGGGAGGGAAGGGAACAGCACCTTGATGCAGTGATAGCAAGTTGCAGGACATGTACCCCTTATCCTCATCCCAACAGCTGCAACAGAACCCCCATTTCTTTCATTACCACTGCACCAGATGCCAACTTGGGCTGGAGACCTGAGCACCTCTTGGTATGAGGCTGACTCACAAATGGCTCTTTCTGGTGATTTTTTGCTTCAGTCTGCAGTAATACAGTTTTTAACACCAGTTCTACAGCACATGGGCATGCCAGGAAATGCCATTTTTTGCAACAAGCCACCCGTGTTAGATTTGCTAGCAGCAGGGCTCGTGAGCAGTTTAGTTTGAAACCAGGCCAAGGTAGAGAGAGCAACCCTCCTACCATTACCTGTCAAGCCTGCAAAATATCTGTGGCTCCAAGTGTCTGCACAGGGATGTGGAGCAAAGTAGTACAAACAGGGCAGAGCCTCCCTCCCTACCCACAGTGAGAAGTTCCGAGTTGAGTGACAGCATCTGCAGGACCTTCTGCCCTCCTGAAGCCAACAGAATCCCACAGGCTCAGAGAAGAGCACAGACACAGCCTTCAGAAAGAGCAGGGATCAACACCGCAGGCTTCAGGCCTGCCTTCACCCCAGGCAGGCAGTGAAACACACAGCCCTGTCGGCTCTGACACTGGGAATTCCCTGGAGTAGCTGGCCTTGGCTGGGTCAGAGGACAGTGCTAGAGCATTGCTCAGTAGCTGGGAAATGAAACCAAGTGCTGTGAGAAGAGGCTGAATCTGTAGCTGTAACATATCTGGGACACTTCTGCTTTTGTTCTTTCCAGTACAGTAGCTGCCATCCATCACCTTTAATGCTGACTGGTGCCTTTCCAAAAGCCGTGTCAGCTAAATAAAAGGTGGGAAAACACAAGCTGCAGGTACTTTCAAGGAAAGCAGTTGATTTATTCAGCAAAGACCACCTCCGCATCTCACATTTCTGGAGCATCATCCCTCCCACAGGCAGCAGAAAGTCACAGCTTGATAATTTAAGTAGGATTAAGGAGCGTGCATGTAAACACAGTTGTGTGCTTGCAGTGAGAGGACAGTCAGTGCACATCCCAGCAGAGGAGGGGCTTTCCCAGGCAAAACATCTGCAAGAAAGAAAATGTTGCTTTCTGTGGGAAAGTAGAGAAGAATGAGATGTGTTTGGAGAAAGGACCGACTAAAGTCTGCAGCGGGTGAACATCCCAAGCCAAGAAGCTATACCTGGCAAATCTGCACTGACACAACACAGCTGCCAAATTGTCTGGACAGGCACATAATAGTCCCCATGCCACTAAAATCTAAGGCAGAAAGATCCAGGGAAACTGGGCGGAAACTGGGCAGCACAGGGTCGAACAGAGAGAGGGAGACACCAGGATTAGAGGTTTGCACTTGTTAGATCTAAACGAAGATCAAGAGAAAATCTTCTGAGTCTGCCTTACTGCCAGCAATTTTCTGGCTCTCCCTTTCTACTATGGACAAAGAAAGGTTTCTCATGCTTCCAGGTATAATGCCTCAGACTGCACACCAATTTTCTGAATTCATGAGAAGCTCAAAAATCTTCTCTTCTTTGCTTGCCTAGTTCTTGCCCTGTGGCTATCCCTCCCATGCACTTCCTAGCAGAGCTAACCAGATCTTCACTAGTCCCCTAGAAGGCCCATCACTTCAGTCTGAGCTGGCAGTGACTCCTCACCTCATTCTCCTACAGAACCAGCTCTTGTTTTTCCATGCACCCAGGAAATTTTGCTGTTGTTGCAGAGTAATTGAGAAAAGAAGGGACAATAGGTGCCCACAGTCTTCTGTCCAGGGGACACACCATGGGGAGCAGGAGAAAAACCTGGAGGCACAGCTAAGCAGGGAAACAGGAGAGAGAAGTGGGTAGGGCCACAGAAATGGTACTAAGCCTCCAACACTGCCTACTGCTTCATCAAGAGGGACAGGTAACAGGTACTTTCCAGAGTCTTCTGTCAGCAAGATAAGTTTTCTGTTTGCTTGTCCTCCTGGTTTTGTCTTTATCTCCAGTTTTTACTGCTACTGTGCATAAAGAGAAGATGGGTGCATCTGAGGGCAGAGAGGATTCATCCCCTGTCCCTTTCCAAAGAGAGGGCTGAGTGCTGGGACCTGGGCAAAGGTCCCTGGCTTATGGCTGAACTCACACTGCAATGAGCTGTAGTACCTGCCAGTTCTAAAAACATGAAGCTGAGCCCTGCCTAGGCACAAGGGTCGCATATCAGACAAATTCTGGGCTCAATTTGACTCCAGAGGCTAGAGCCAGGAAAAGCATACTGGTTCCATGCTCCAGTCCTGGGAATCAGATCATGGAGATGCAGGCTGCCCAGTACCACCAGGGACAGTTCAGCTGCAGGAAGGATGGCACCAGCTGCTTCTCAGAACCCCACCACCTGCCTAAGAGTTCTGGCATCTTCCCACAGGACAAATCTCAGCAGAAAGTGTCCAGACAAGCAGCAGTGGTGATGATATGCTGGGAATGAGGTGAGAGCAAGCAGGGGCCTGAGAATGATAGATGCCAGGTCTGGATCCTCTCCATCACCAACACCTGTTGTTTAGGCAAGAGCAAACAGCAAAAGGGAACAAAACTAAATGGTTTTTTTCCTCACCCATCTTCCCATGCTTCCCAGCCATCCACATGTCCCATCTCCTCACAAGAACCCAGGCAGGTCCCTGAGCCTGTGACAGCTGGATCTGCACTGGTGCCAAGGAATCTGTGCCCATGGAGAGCAGCCCCTTGCCTTGGCACCAAGGAGAGGAGACCACCAGGATGGGGAACAACTGGCTCTTACACTAATAAATGTGCCCAGGGTACATTCACAGCTCATGTTGATTCTTCTGCACCAAGGAGTGATGTGAAGAAGGTGATTGAAGGTTGTGAGAGGGGGAACAGCTTTTAGCTCCCACAGTGCTGCTCACCTTTCCTGCCTGTGCTTGTGAGGAGGATGCAGCTGGTTCCTCCTCAGTCGCTTCAGGAGCAGCATATGCAACACATGAGGGATGCTGGTGTCAGAAAAAGCCCCTCTACACTGTCTCTTTGGAGACAAGGGACAAAACCAGTTCCATCCAGTAAAGCCCCTGGAAAGGGTATTATGGCACCACGTTAGACCAGCATAGCAGTTCCCTATGATGCCTTGCTCTTGTTGCAGAGAAGCAGATGGGTGTTTTTGCTATGGACCTTCAATCCCACCCTGTGGCTGGGTATGCCCATGCCAGGGCAGATCTTGAGACAGCAGCAGATTATGCCTGTTGTGTCTGGTGCCCCTTGAACGCAGCGTGGGAAGCGTCCAAGACCACTCTCACCACACCAGTGAGAGACAGGAGTGCTCTCATGATCCCAGCTGTGAGTCCTGACAGCCAGGGAACAACCCAAAGCCTGCTCAATTTGCCTGCATAGATGCAGCCTTGTCTTTCTCTCCTAGCCTTGTGCACAGTCATCAAGAAAGTGGCTGTTTTGTCAGCTCCATATGAAGGCTTTTCAATTATCATACCTTGTTATACCACAGCATGTGAAATGCAGGTCCCAGGGTTGGATAAAGGACTACAGGTGTTTCAGCCAATGCTCCAGAACACCTCACACCAAAGGGATCTCTGCACATAGCCCCAGAGCTACTGAGGGTATGTCTGCATTGTACTGCAATGGATTCTGCTCCTGCTCAAGCAACTCCTGAGGATGCGGAAAGGGTAGGAAAAGAGTAGGAAAAACATGTCTGAGAAGAGAGAAACAGGAGAACTTTTTAACTGAAACTATCTTTTGGCTGGGAATCGAGGTCTTTGACATGACAGTGACTAGCTGCTTTCCCTAAGGAAAGTAGCTGCTTCCCTCTAAAGAGATCGCTGATATTTTGTATCAGAAAAACTCACTCCCTAGTTTACTAAGCGCTGAGCCTGGCTTGTTTTAGACAGTTTTCTGAGAGTCAGGCTCTGAAGTGGGGACAACTGCTGCAGGACTGGAGAAGGGACAGGAGCCAAGACAATGTACCTAGTCCAGGAGAGCATCTACTCTTGGGCGGTAAGAGCAGTTTCCTGCCAGAACTGGGACAGGGATCAATTGGGACAGGGATCAACACCCACTTCAGAGCCATGGCAGAAAAGGACCTGGCAGGGATCTGTGGCGAACAGCTGCATTGCTCTGAGGAGGGCACATTTACAGCTCTCAGGAAAGATGGGAACCAGGAAAGATGGGCTTTGCAGTCGTGCTCTTAAAGGCAGGTCAGTCAAGCTATCCTCAAACTCTGATGGAAATAGATAAATCTGCTTCCAACACCTAAGAGGTCAGTGCAAGCCCCTTCTCCCTCAGCTTCTCTGGTCCAGGACACTGTTCTCCTTGTCAGGGTAGCTTGCAGTCAAGGATGAATCTGATCTGCCCCAATCCAAGCCCCTCTGGCAGCCCCTGCCCTTCTCAGGGACCCGCTCCCTGTAAGCTGCAGCAGCTCAGCCTCAGTGCAGTTCCATGCCAAGCATTCTCCCCCTCCCCAACCATGGTCCCCTCATCGGTCACTGAGCAAGCAGCAGGAAGGCTTCTGTCCAAGTAAGCACCAGTTATCCTCATTTTCCCACTCATGATGTTTGTCTTGGCCTCTCTTCCCATACCAACCTTCCCTCTCTTCCTTCTTCTCCCTGGAATTGAATTGCTGGGGCTGTCACTATAGTTAATGAACTGGGACAGAGCTGGTGCTATGGGAAGGTCACTCTCAGAGTCATCCTAGCTTGGGGCACTGCACGTGCACACATACCAGGAGGGCCCCAGAAGGGAGAACAACTGAAAAAGAAAGAAGCCCCTAGCAAGTGAGCCAGATGACCAGAGGAGGAAAAGGGATGGGGTTAAGCTTGCATTCAAGAGGTCTCAGCAAAAGCGATCAGGTGCCTGGAGATTCCCTGGCTTGAACAGCTCCAGCCACTGCACCACAGTGGATACCACACCAAGGAGGCATGGTGGCCATGTCCCACTTGCCTTCAGAAACAGTCCCTGGGCCACCTCAGTCCCAACATGTGCCCAGACATGCTGGCTGGCACCAAACATGACTAATTTAATGGTGACAACAGTCACATTTGACACTGGTGCTTGGGAGGAGAGGATGGTGCCTGGCTGATGGCCATACAAATCCTACTTGTGTGTGTTCAGTCCATGCTTCAGCTGGATGGAACAGCTTTGTTTAAATATCACATGGCCTGGGCAAAAGGGGGTATAAGGACACTTTGAGACAGCAAGACCATAGTCACAGAAGCCCCAAGGCTCAGGAGGAAAATGTCCATGGACTCTTATCCCACTGTTGATGACAGGGAGGAGGTGGTGGGCTGCCATTTATGCCTTATCCATGGATGTGTCCAGGATGTCTTCAGCAGCCTCCATTTCCCGAAAAGCTCTTTCTCCTCATCTGCACCCCAGCTGCTAGCAAGCACCAACCTGCCAGGGCAATCGACCACGCTGTGTCTCAGTTTCCCTTTACTGCAAGGACAAAGCTCCTGTTCCTGCAGCTCTTCTTCCATGTCCTGTGCTCCTATGGGAGCTGAGATCTGGGGAGCTCCAGCCCAGCAGCTGCACTGGCAGGACTGAAGAGGTTTGGGTTGGGTGGTGCTACACTGGCATGCTCCCTCCCACCGCATCTCTGCACACATACCCCCCAGGATGTGCCCCAGCAGCCTGGCTGAGCATTGCAGAGCAAAGAACCTGCTTGAACCATGGTGCTGAGAGACTCTCAAGGGAGACCTGCAGCCTAGCTGCTGTAGAATGTCCCTCACCCCTGTGAAATGCCTTTCCCATCCCCCCCACCCCCAGCACAGCCCCCTCACCACTGCAGCATGGCAGGCAGTGCTGGCTGCACACCCCACACTCTGTGCTGGCTTTCGGACTCAAACACAGGACACGTCAACTCCCCGCTGTCTTTTCTTTTTATTTAACAAAATCTCAGCACAATAAAAAAGAGAGAAAAGAAGCAGCATACACACAGAACTGTTGCAATGAACAGATCTAGCAGCAAATAATCCGAGAGCTCCAGGCATGGGCACAGGGCAGGGTTTGAAGGTGGTGTCAGGCTGGGGAACAGAGAAGGGGATCAGTGTCCCTGAGGAGAGAAGGGGCTAAGAGCCACATCACTGCTGCTCTGCAGCTGCCACGTTACTGGCTCTATTTCTCCCCTTGCACAGAAGGGCAGCAAATGGTGACGGGAAGTCAGGAGTGAAAGAGGAACCACACTGGCCATACATTGTCCAAGGGCATCTAAGCTGTGCATGGCCATTGAGGAACATCTCCAGCATTCCCTCCATCGTGGCACTGTCCCATCCTGGCAGCCCTTCCAAGGGATGCAGAAGGACTCAGGCTTGGCATTGACAAGGGAAACGAAGGGGATCAAACTAGAGCTGGAGGTCAGAGCTGCTGTGCTGAAGGGAAGTCTGAGATTGCCAAAACTCGCCTCGCAGATCAGTCCATCAACCAGCTTCCAGGCTGCAAAGCCAATAGAGTCCAACAGCCCTTGGCTCAGCCTGACACAAGTATTTGGGTCACATCGGAGACAGAAGGAAAACGAGAGAGCAGACAGGGCGCTGCCCAGCTCCACGCACTGGCACAAGTCCTGAGGGGGGTCAGCCCTGAGGCTGGAAGTGGAAGAAAGTTGGCTTCATTCGCATCAGATTCACAGCTGGGAGCTGGTCCCACTCGAGGTGTTTGTACCAGCCATGGGCTTCTTTGGAGACTATTGACCCTGGGGTTTGTCCTGGGGAAGTGAAAAACCCAACTGTTATTAGTGTGCTCCTCAGGGCAGGAGCCTTTCCAGAGTCCTTTCCTCCACTTTGGACCGGGCAGGGCTTGCAGAGTGCCCACCAGACTTATCCCAAGCGCTCCCCATGAAGGTGCACAAATAGCAGACTCCAAGCTTCCAGGGCAGAAGTAGGGAAGGGTTTGCTCTCAGTGCTGTTTGCCATGGCACCCATCAGGCTCAGCCAAGAGCAGCACTGAGTGGACAACAGCCTCAGGGCTGCATTTGTTTGCGGTGGAAGAGGCCTACACAGGAGACATACAGGCCCCAGTTGGAGGGAAGACAGATGGGGACCAAGACAAACTAACCACGCCCCAGCAGAGCATGTCCCTGGGCTGCTCTTCATAGCATCTCAGTCACACTGGGAAAAGCCTGTTTGGCAGTGGATAAATCAACCCCAGGCTGCCCCCATGTCTGAGAACAGGGATGGTTCTTACCTTCCTAGCAAAGCTTGCATCTACCTTCTCTTGGAGACGAATCACCCATGCAGATTGGAGAGGGGCACAGAGGCGCTTGCCCCTTGTGGTGATGAATCTGCCAGGCCCATGAGGGAAAAACAAGATGTAGTGAGCAGGACACTCTGGGGGTGCTCAAGAACAGCTCAAGCTCTCCACTCACTGTCTCCCTCACTGCCCTCCTCCATCTCTACCTTTAAATGACTTTCTTCCCTGACTTTTTAGTTTCCCCTTTCAGCTGGTCCTCCTCTGACTAAGCCTCTTGATCCCCAGGATCTCTTTCACAACCCTCCTCACTCCTTTCTCTCTCAAACTCAGCTCAACATCCCTCCTCCACCCTGCTTCACCCCCATCCCTGCCTCCCTGCAAGGTCCGTCCCTTGGCCATCACAAGCTCTTGTCCCTCAGCCATCACCACTCAGACTCTTACACTGTAGCAGGGATGTCACAGCCATCCTGCACGAGCTGGAGCCGGTAATCCTGCACTATCCGTGATGGGATGGGCGTCTCTTTTGTCCGCAGGCAGCAGTCGAGGACGTTGTTCCCAGCATGCACTGGAGGAGGAGGAACACACCACACAGGCTGAAGTCAGCTGCACCTCTCCCAGCCTCCCCAGAGAGTGAAGGGGCAGCGGTGGAGCCGGGCGCCCCGGCTGGGCACACTGGCACCGGCTTTATTGCTGTCATGCCCCGGTGCCAGGAGCCCTTTGCCTTCTTCCAACAGAAGGCAAAGGAGATTAGGGACAGGAGACAGGCAGAAGGCCTCTGCATGACTGGGTCCCTCCTGGGTCCCCATGCTGCACCCAAGCAAGCAAGGCAGGACAGCGGGGATTTTACTCCTCATCAGGATGCTGCAGAACGGACACCCATTTCCGAGGGGCTGGGGATGACTTCAGCTTTGTTTACTGAGGCAGTCATAGGTGTGGCAGTCACTCCATCACCAGCCCACCCTGCACCAATCATTCCTGTTGACAGCTGAGGGACACAACTGCCTGCACTTCTCTGCAGGCAAGCGGATCTCAGTCACCCTCACAGCAAATGCTGTACTCACTGCTAATGCCCAGCAAGGCTGGCAATGCCCCGGGATGTCTGTAACCCCATGGAGCGAGGTATAGCACAACACCACAAGGTGCCTGGACCCCCCACCTCCCCACTACAGAACAGAGGTTCTGGTGTCACCCATCCAGACAGCTGCGACTGGTGCAAACCCTGTGTCCAACATCAGCAGCCCCTCAAACATAGGCCCTGCCCTAACACATGCCTTCCCTCCCGCTCCCAGTCCTGAGGCTACCTCATGCCACAGGGCGACAGGGATGCTCCTGAGGTGTACTCAGGAGAACCAGACCAAAGTTATCCCAGCCCAACTCATGCAAGCTGGGCTAAGGAACCGGGAGGCAGGATTGCTCCACAGCCTTGCCCAAACACACCTTTCCTGCCCCAGAGCCCTGCACGCCCCTCCCTGGACTTTGGGCAAGACAAAGTCCCTCTAGTACAGGCTGCAAGCAGAGGATGCAGGAGGGCTGTGACAGAGCCCCAGCCGTGAGTGATAGAAACGCAAAAGAGAGGAAGAAACTGAATTCTCTCCCTTCTGCGGGAAAGGCAGCATGAGAGGTTTACTCTTACCATCCAGGATACATTCTAGCACCAGGAGACTGAGGCAGAGAAAATGCAGCTTCTGCATTTTGCTGCTGAGTCTGGCAGAGGATGGGCTGGAGGTGAAGGAGCTCCAGGCAGGAGAGGTGAGCTCTGCACAGCTTCCCTGCACTCAGCTGCAGCTGCTCCCGGCTGCCTATATATCCTTCCAGATCGTGACTTTCACTTTCTTTTGGAGAAGAGGGTTGGGAAGTTGCAACAAGTGTTGCCACAGGCTGGATTTTAATCTTTGAACAGTTCCCAGATATCCCACTGCATTCCCTGCAGCCAGCTGTTCTGTGGTCCCAGAGCCAAACCCTCTTTTGTCCTCTCCTCTGCCTGCACTCGGGCCACAGGGGTTTCTGGTCAGGACCAGGGTCCCTTTACCTTGTGAAAGCATCCCAGGGCCCTGGGATGTCACATGGTGGGTCCCACACCATACATTTCCCGGTCCCTTTTCCGAGATATCTCTGGGATATTCACATTAGATATCACACAGATTCAACACTTTGATGCTATGGGGGTAGAACTTTCCTCAACCCCATTTTTGGGGTATATGTAAGTACTGGAGTTGTGTCTGTCCCCCCCTTAACACCCCCTCCCATCTGGTTGCAGAAGCTTGGCTGTCTCCCTGGCCCTCCCTAGTGCCTGCGTGGGGGGCACATCCAAAGCTGGCAGATAGGGGAGAGGCCACTCAGCATGCTCCAGTCCAGAGCCAGGATCTCACATGCCAAAAGACAGATAGGTGTCTCAGCAAACGGGCTCACGGCCAAAGGCAGCACAGAGCTTCCTGTAAACAGGTTTTCTTTGTGGAGGAGCAGAAATCCCCCAGGGAGGCTGTGTGCATGGTACAGGGTGCCAGCAGCTTGCCCGCTGCGTGGGCAGTGCCAATAGCGAAGAGCAGCACTCCTGCTTCAGATCTGCACAGGAGCACCAGGACGGGAGCTGTTCCTCCTTGGGATGGTGACTCACCACCTTGCCAGTGCCAGTGCCACCTGAAGTGATGCCCCTTAAACCAGGCTGCTTCAGCCCTGGCCCCCACCATGTGGGAAGCTGAGAGCACTGGGGTTGTGCAGCCCAGGGGAGGAAGGATGAAGGGGTCTTACTGCTGCCAGCAGCTCCTTGTAGGGGTTTGGAGAGATGCCAGAGCCAGGGTCATCTTTGAGGGGCCTGGGGACATGACAAAATGTAAAGGCACCAGTTGCACCCAGAAAAATCCCCACTGCCAGCAGGAAAAATATTCCCAACAGGGGTGAACAAATCCTGGAGCAGAGCCTCTATGCCACCATCTTCTCCCTTGCTCAAGCTCTATTCTGTCCTTGCACCTCAATGGAGTGTGCTGTACAGCCCCTTTCCATGTGGACAAATTTCTACCTGGGCACAAGAAAAAGAGCTATGACCCAGGGAGCTCAGTGGGTCCTTCTGCTCCTCTCAACAGCAGGAGGTATCTGCCTCTGCCCCTTCCTCCCTCCATGGTAAGAAGCAAGAGGAGACTCCAACCATGCCACTAGACAAGGTACTGCATCCCTGCACTGGCACTGGCACCAACCTCACAAATGGGGTGATCTCCTCCATTAGGAGAGCACTGGCTCTGGCTGATACTGTGGCCTGGCAAGCCAGTGCTGTGGTGAACGGATTAGGCAGGGGCTGGTGGCAGGATGAGTAGCACAAACAGGATGTGCCAGCTTAACTTCAGTCAGCACCTGCCTTCTCCTAACACTCACAAGCTAGCAGAAAGGCCAATTTACCGGGTGTAAGATTAGTGTCAGTCATCAGCCCCAGGCTTCCTGCAGGTTTGGGGATGCAGGCTGACTCTGGGACCTGGTCTCCACTTGATCTCCTGTGGGCTGCCAAAGAGATGCCACAGCAGGGAGGATGAAAGCTCCTTGCAGCTGGTGGCCAGACCTTCAGGAGTAACTGCTTCTAAGCCAGAGCTAGCTCTTCAGCAGGGCTTGGTCAGACAAAGAAGAGCATCCTGCAGAAAGGGGGTCCCGAGAGCTGAGCCTTGACCCACTGGCCCCGACCCACTGGCACAACCCACACTAATGCTTTAGTTTGGTTTTCATTTGGCAACAGAATATCAATGTGACCCCCTGCCTTGCCAGTCAATCTGCTTTTTTTAAGGTGGTTCTAGACAGGACGCATGGCAGGGAAGGCTTGACACAATAAATGCATCTGAACTGCTTTCACCCTTTCAGCTGTGTGAAATTTTTTACCTTGCTAAATTCTGATAGAAGCATCAAGACAGATCTGCTCAATTCAGATGCACAGAGCCGTGCTCTTAAAAGCATGAGTTTGCAGATGAGGGAGAGCAGTGACAAATTTTTCTTTGCCTTGGTGCATGAGGGCTGCAGTTAATTAGTTCAGCTAATTTGGAAATGATGAATAAGATGGAGCAAGGTGCAAGACAGTGTAAGCAGGTCCTAAACTGGGAAGCCCTGACCCACTGGCAAGGGGTGCAGGGGTGCTGCCCGACGGGAAACCCTCACTTCCTTGCATGTTGGGTTTGGCAGATCCTGTAGCTGGGAATCCAAGGGCTGGCAAGGAGTGCTGGGAATCCTGTGCTGTGGGACTCTCCTCCAGGCACTGCTGGGTCCTGGTCCCCAGAGCAAGCAGCGGGGTCTGCAGCCACTTCCCTGGCACAAGGGGCTGCTGTCTGCTGCTGGCTCACAACTGCTGTACACCAAAAGGACCATGCTGTGTTGGGAATATATCCTCCTGGAAGTAAACCTCTTTGGCTGCAGGGGACCCCCCATCCCCTTGAGCTGCCCACAGCCCCTGCCAACACACAGGCAGGAAAGGGAGGCTCTGCCTTCTGGCAGCTGTCTGGGAACCAAGTGGGTGAAAGCACATCTGCTTCACATGCCTCTGCTCCCCAGGAGGAGCACCAGAGTGAGGAAAGGGGCTTTCCGCTCTCACTGTGAAAGGGGAATGTGACGGGTTTCCCTCCACTACTGGGGTCAGTGAGATTTCTAAGAAAAGAGTAGTCATCTCTGAAGCGCATCCCCATGGCATGCAGGGAGGTCATCCCCTCCCCCTTGCAGTGCTGAGCCTCAGGGACCAGAAGTGATGGTGCAGATGGGGAAGAGGGGATGTTTCAGGGTCCAGGGTCCCCAGAGGCTCACACAGGCAGGGGATTTGGGATGAGGAAAGAGCATCATGTGCACTGACCCATTTAAGCCTCTTTCACAGCAATTAGGGAGTGTTGGAGCTCCAGCCCCGAGGACACCACAGGCAACACAAAGCTGCCATGAACACTCACTCTGCAGAAACCTCAATAACACAGTTGTTAATGAAAGTGGAAAACAGAGGGAATGAATGATCCCTGTGGTAAATCCAACCCATCAAAATGTAAATGGACCAGGTGAGTTATCACCTTCATCCCTGAGCTTTCCTCAGGGAAATGCCTGCTACTACTCTCCCGGACACGTGAGAGCTGCAGGATCCCCCAGGACAGTTGCTCCCCAGCCTGTCTGGTGGTGGTCTGCTTTCCACCTCCAAGCTACAGAGCTGGAGGGAGGAAAGGGGGAATTTCAGCAAATTCCAGGCACAGCCAGTCCCTGGGGCAGGATCTGGCCTGGCTACATTCACCTCATTGGGAAATACTGGGCAGACATTGCAGCGGCTTCCACTTCCATTGCAGAACCCGGCTCGAGGCAGTCTCACACATGGCTCCTATTCCTTTCCCAGTCCTGGTGGATCACTAAGACTGAGGCCACAGCCATCCTGTAGGGCTCCAGGACCCACTATATCTCCTCCAGCTGAGCGAACCCAGTCAATTTGGTTTAAATAGAGTTAAGCATGAAAAAAAGAGCATGCCATACCTTTGCCCAGAGGTAGCAAAGATGAACCTGAGGATCTGGCTCTGAAGGAATCAGATGGTGCCAATTCCTGCTCTGTCCCTAACATTTATTGCTTTCAGTGTCATTGGTGCTGAGGTCACCATGAGTGATGAGCAGAAGATCCAAGACTCTTCACCTGTGTCTTTCTTGACACTCCCAGGCAAACAACCTTCTCCCAGGATCCCTGAAACACACACACCCCTCAGCATCACCTTTGGGCTGCAGTTTCCCAGCATGGTGCTTCCTGTAGGTGTCCCCAGGGATGCTGTGAACACACTGAGATGGCAGTGGCCAGGTGAGACACCTCCACCCCTGACTCCCTGGCATTATGCTGCCTGATCTGCAACCTCTCCAGGGATTTCAGGAGGGGATGGCTGGGGAAGAGCTTGAAGATCTGTACAAAAAGCAGCCCATCAGCAATTTCCTTACCATCTCCTGAGTGGCTTGGCAGGAAAGGATGCCCAGCGGGGCTGCACACCAAATTAACTTGTGGAAAGATCTACAGTGATCTATATAGGATAGAACAAAACTTCAGGGCTGCTCTCACTGCTCCATTGGCTCTTAAACTGACAATGGGCAGGGGAGGCTGTGGGGTTTTTGGTTTGTTGCAGCCCTGGGTCATGGCTTATACTGGCCCCAGCACAGGACATCCTAAGATGCTCTTGCACAGCACCTTGGAGAGCTGCAGGCCAGTAGCAGGTCTGCAATGCCCAGCAGGATGGGAGGAAAGCAGAGGGACTTGGAGGCCTGAGGAGGTGGAAGGAGGACTGGCAGCATGAGACACCCCAAAGCCAAGGTTCCTCAGACAGCAACACAGAGGATGGGAGAAAGAGGGCACATGGGAGCTACCTATCTCTACGGCAGGATGTGTTAGAAGGGATGGGCAGGACTAGGAAATACCTTGGGGCAGGAAAAGTGAGAGTCCCTATTGCCCACCAGCCACTTTCCCACCTCCTCTCTTCTCTCAAGACCATGGCAGGCCCTAGGAGGGAAATGTTGGTGGAGAGGGTACCAAAAACACCTTGAAGCTTCTCTTGGAAACCAGAGCCCCTTTAGCACCATGCAGTCCCAAAACCAGCCCTTGGCCCCCCTGGGGGCTAAGGCATAGCCTGCTCCTGCTTCTGCGAAAGGGCATGGGACAGAGGGACAGAGCTGGTGTGCCAGTCTTCAGGTGAGCCTTGCTGGAGCGCAGCCTGGCGTCTCAGCCCAGCACGTGTTGCTGCTGGCACAACCCCAGAGCATCGTCTGCGCCAGCTAATGACTTGACTTAATCATTTGGCCTGGGCTCAAGACTTTCTTGGCTGCACTCTGTTTTCTGTCTTGTCTGGCTACCCTCTGCCGTCACTGAAATCTTTCTGCTCCAGGGTGGCCAAACTTTCCCAACTTTTTTCTCTACTTGACATCGTTGCAACTTTCTTTCCTTTCCTGCTAACTGGTTTATTTCTAGGTGGAGTTTTACAGCCCTTGCCCACCCACAGCCCCAGAACGTACTGCATCCACTCTGCCCTGTCTTTGCACATGAGGCAAAGTAGCAGGTTTGCCACCCCAGAGATACGACTGTGTGAATCCGTATCTGCTGCTTCACTGCAGCATCGTCGTAGACCACCTTCTTCACATGTTTTGTCGCTGCTGGGGTCTGTGAATTCAGCTCCTTTGTGGAGAAGGGCTTTTGGCCCCTGTTGAATGCTCCAGATCCCAGCTGATTGCCTCTCACAGGGAATCTCCTCAGAGGTGTTTCGCTGGTGCCATCTCTCCATGGCAGCACTGCGACCATCTGCCTCACAAGCAAGAGCCTCCCCACAACCCTGCCACTTACGTTCCTTGAAAGCAGCATTTAGCAGTAAAGCTGGAAGGAATGTGCAAACACTTGTGAGTGTACCGGCAGAGGCACGCAGGGGTTTGTTTGCATTTGTGCATCTGTGTCCATGATCACACATGCCTTCCTGAACAAGTATTTGTGCCTGAGCATGGTACAAACTCTGGCGCTCTTCCACAAACCCTGCTCTTAGGGTAAATTTTAGGGTAAATTAAAGCATCAATATGGACACGTGTTTTAGCCTGGTGCCCACACAGCCTTTAAAGGGCAAAAAACCACCCGTGCTGTGTACATACACACAGTCACAAGACAATAGGACACATTTCACACACTGGCTTACTCCTGCCATCTGCTCATGCTTATCTGTTTGTGATTGCAGATGTATTCAGCTGGCCCTTTTTTCTAGGGGGTTTTTGCAAGCATTTCTCAATCCCCTAACACCAGAACCAGCACAAGAAGTCTGTCAGAAGGTAGGGCCAGCCTTGCAGGGCTGAATGCAGCATGTCCACGGCAAACACAGGGCTGTCTCCAGTTAGCAAAGCCCAGGCCAGAGCACAGCCTCATTAATTACTTGGTTTATTGCTGTTTTCCCAAAGCAGAAGGGAGCAGAGAGCTCCTACCTTGAACAAACAGTGCAAGTCAGGGATGGGTTGGAGCTGGAGGGACAGGCCATGAGCAAAGATGCTGTGTAAGAAACTGTGTTGTGTACCATGTTTGCTGGCACCTCAGAACTCCTCTATGAGGACAGATGAGTGACCAGGATGTCTTCAGGTTGCTAGGCAACACAGTTCCAAAAGAAGGGACTTGCATAGCTCCTCTCCACTGTGCCAGCAGCTCCCAGCCTGTGTACCCCAGAGATGCATTGCACAGCGGGGCTGTAAAAGCTGGGACCTGGGGGATGAGGGTGTGTGGGGCAGGAGAGCATCCCACCATGCAGCCCTGCCCACCCACCAAAGCCCATCATGACAGCTGGAACGAGTGAGTTTGGTTATAAAGAATATATTTTATTGCCACACATCCTGTCCAAAATCCGGTCTGGCAGACAGCTGCATGTTCCCACGTGGAGAAGAGGGCAGCACGGAGACAACTCGGCACCCATCCCCTACTTGGGGCTGGTATCTTGGACTTCACAGTTACTTTACACAGCCTTAAAACAATAGACCTAAATGCCTGCTTAATAAAGCAATCAAGCCAGATAAATGTGCTTGATAGAAACACTCAGCTACAAGCGTTACTCCAGCGAACGCACAGCCCTTGCTGATACTGTTAAGCTCTGCAAATCCTATTATTGCCTTTATATGACTTAATAGACCTTTACTGACCAAAGTCCACGTCTGAAGTCTCTGCAAGCAAAAAGCACTGCTGTGGTACAACCGTTCAACTTGCTCCTTCTTGGCATGCTGGGGGCAGGGCTGCAAGCACAGGGAGATGTGGTTTCCACCCTCTATTTTCAGTCTCACCTAATAGTGTCCTCTGGATAGTGACTTCTCTCACTAATGGTTTGGGATAGAGCTGCTCCCAAACAGCTGCAGGGCATCTACAATAAATTTTAGGAAATCTTCTATTCCTCCACCTTCACAGCTGCACGTGCAGCTTTCACCATGTGGGCTTTTCAGATTTGGTAAGAAAGTATACGAGAGTTTCTGGCTTTTTTTTTCCCCCAGAAAACTAAGCATTTGGCTTAATAGTGTCTGAATCCCTGACACACAAAATGGCAGGGGAAATAAAAGGGTAAAATTCCACTAAAATGAACAATTTGTTCTGATTCCAGTGCAATTTTGTAACCAGGGGAGCTAAAAGGGTATAATTCCACCAAAACGAACAATTTGTTCTGATTTCATGGAAATTTTGCACATAAAAAAAGAAAATAAAACACCAAAGGGACAAATTGTGGCTATCTTTATCCAAACTACACTGCAACTGAGCATCATAAAAGCTGAAGGGAAGGACTAGAACAGCCCAGATATAGAATCACACTGTCACCCCTAAACTTTCCATCTCAGCCCCTATTAATTGCCCTGCAACAAAGCGCCCAGCATCCAGCTCAAGAAGGACCATGGGACTTGGAACCTGCCTGGGACCCCACAGCCCTGCAAGCCAAAAAAGAAGCAAACAAGGGAGAGGGAAATAAAAATCACCTATCATTTTTTTGGTATAAAAATAAGAGCAATCTTCCAGAAAAGCCAGCCTGAAGCATAAAGGATACTCTGTGAAGCATAAGGAGCCAAAAGGAAAGCCTTCCAGGAAGACTGAATGAAAGCATAGTTTTCAAATATAAATATAAATGTATAAAATCCCCCAAAAAAGTGATAGGAAAAGCTGCCATCCTACCAGCCTAAAGAAATGCCCTCCAGTGGGAATGCTGTCCACTGTTCCCTCAAGGCCATGGCTCACCTCCCTCAGGAGTCCAGGTCCCCACCTGTGTGGCCGTGGGGTGAGCAAGGACCTGGTGCAGAGAGTCCCACTGTGGGATCTCTGTGTCAGGCACAGCAGCACAAAGGAGGCTGTGGGGCAGAGGGCGGCCCCCTCAGCCAGCCCCATCCTCACCCCAGGGCTGGTGGGTGGTTGGGTGGTCTGTGGATGTCCATTGCCAGGCTGTGGGTCAGTCATCAGTGGGAAGGCATCCGTCCTAAGGAAGGCAAGCAGGAGATGGTGAGATGGTGGGGGTCTCAATGAGAACACCTACCCCATCTGGAGGCCATTCCCCTGTGTGGCATGCCTTGCCCATCCTCAATCATTGCCTTGTCCTAGCTGCTCCAGAAACAAATCTGATTTCAAGGCAAGCACAGACCAGGAGACAGCCGTGCCCTAACTGCCTCCACTCTCCAGCCATAGTTCTGGCAGCTCTCAAGCTTGCCACATGGAGCTGAACACCTACCCTCTTATGTAGAAGGGTCTGGTATGGTGTGCAGTGCCCTCGATCCATCACCATACTGTTCTCCCCTCACCTACCTCTTCAGGCCTGACTTAGACCCTCTGCCGCCTCCGCTGCTTGGGTCTGCCCCCAGGACGCTGGGGTGGTCCCTTCTTCTTGTCCTTGTCATTCTTCACCTTGTCCACGCTCTTCATCACTTTCTGGACAGCAGGGTCAGTGGGAGAGGCACAGATTTTCTTGCCTCTCTTGGTAGTGAACCTGGAGTGCAGTAGAAAGGTTTGCTTGGGGGTGAGCAGTGGGAGGACATGGAATGGGAGGGTTTGTCTGGAGCCAAACTGCTCCAGGTGGTCCTCAGCGCCACAGGGTACTTACACAACAGCATGCAGCAAACATCCTGACTCGGGTCCCTGGACTGTGTAGGATGTCACCACGCCAATGGGAACGGCTTTCCGGCTGTGCTTCAGGCAGCAATCTGAAGCCGAGCTTCCAATGCCTGTAAGCAAGGGAGAGGATGTGGGTTTTTTGACCGTGAACAAGTCAAGGTACCTTCAGCACAGCACAGATGGCTGACAGCAAAGGGCTTGCTTGGTGGGACAGATGCTGGGCAGCAGGTAGAGAGGTCTCACCTGGGCTGAGGCCACCCTGGGATGTCTCAACCCCAGTGTTTAGTTGCAGGTTAAACCCTGTCCCAGGAATATAAGACATCATATGAGAGGGTGGCCAGAGGGTCTCCTTGAAAAGGGACTGAACTGCCCATTCTCCTGCCTGCACTTTTCAGCTCCCCACCACCCACATGCACACACATACACACACATCCCTACACACAACTGCAAGCCCCACACCCAAACACACTGCAAACACCCCTCCACACCACTCAGCACCCTGTGCAGACCCCACTGAGCACCCACACCCCCTGCCCCATCCCACCGGAGCAGGCAGGAGGGCTCTGTGCCCCTCACCTTGAGCCTGGGCAAAGAGGAGGGTGGCAGCCAGCATCAGCAGTGGCAGGAGGAGGCGGAGAGCCATGCTAGTGCCACTGGTGCTGAGCAAGGCAAGGCTGGGGAGCAGGACACGCACTGCTGCCCCGTGCAGAAGCTGCTCCTATTTATCTCTAGAGCTTTGCTTTCATTTTCGGCCAGCCTGGCAGGCAGCCCACCAGCCGGCCGAGGGCTGGGTGATGAAGAAGTAGGGGGTGGGGGATTCCTGTAAGCTGCAAGCCCCCCTTTACAGACACGTCCTGTCTTGCTCCCAGATGCCCATCACAGCTTGGGGTGCCAGGTGGGGGACACACTGGAGATACAGCTTCCATCACAGCCAGATGAGTTTGTGGGCTCCAGTTTCCTACCCAGTCTCACAACCAGCCACGACCTGCTCTCAGAGGTTCGCACGTTGCTGCTTGCCTGTTTTTTCCAGGACAGGGACCCTGGCAGGTGGCCAACCCATTAAAGAAACCCAGAAATCAACCTGTTTTCCTGTCCCACTTTGTGCCTTGCACCCAAGCCAAACCACTAACATGAACAGGTGAGAAGCGGCTCAGGGTGATCACACATCACATCCCCCTGAGTGGCCATCCCTGTCTGGCTGCCTCAGTAACTTCCCCAAACATCTGAACACAGCTGTAGGGCTGGGATGTGCAAGGATCAGACTGCAAGGGAACTGTGGGAAATGGCACAGCCCACCTTACTTTGGTGCAGGGACCTTGAGCAGCTTGAGGAATGAGCTGGCAAGAACTTTCTGAGGTATAATGCAGACAGGATATGAAGTCCCATGGAGAGAATGGCATGACCCTGTGCAGCTGAACAGGTTGGGCATAGCTGGATAGATGGGGGATATGCAGAAGTGGACCCAGAGAGCTGAACAGGACCCTGCAAAGGCCACCCAAAGAGAGAACCACGTGACTGAAGCAAGTCCTGAGCAACTCAGTCCTGCTCTGGGGAATGGATGGACAGACACCTCCACATTTTCACAATGGAGGTTGCCCAACTGCTTTGGGAAACCTGTTCCACTGCTTGAAATGTTCTCAAGTTGAAAACATCTTCCCCACTATTTAATTGGATTTTCCTTTGATGCATCAGGTGTCACTGCCTCTCACCCTGCTCCAGAGCCCCTCTGAGAAGAGCTAAGGCCCAACATAACTCTCTGCTGGGCAACCCCTGCCAGCAAGAAGCCCCCTTTGCCATCCCCTCCCCAACTTTACTACCCACTGGCTAACAGTCCCTCTTTGCCCACTTGGCCACCAGGTCCTCAGCAACTCGGGTCCCATCACTCATGTCAGGAGTGTCCTGGGAGACCCAGTGGGATGTTCAGCCGTGACAGGGTCTACCCAACAATGGTGGGAGCCAAGCCCCTTCCCAGGACCCACTTCCTGTGAGCTGGGTTGCAACCCCAGGACTTTCAACCAATTCCTGATAATGACCCTCAGAAAGAGTCATCAAGGACAATAAGTAACGCAGCAGGAGACCACGGTCCTGGATGCTGTAGAAAGCAGAGATTTGATAAGGTGTCAACACTCTTGTCCCTCTCAGCAGGGAGGGGGCAGTGCTGGAGTCATGGCAGGGGGGCTCACCCACAAGTGTCCTGCAGCCCTCTCTTGGGCGAGAGACCGGCAGGCTGCCTTCTTGAGTGCCTAGGGCAGTGTGGGCTCCAGAGCTGCACTCCTGGGACTTTCCCCATCACTCATGCAGAACAGAAAGGGAGCTTCCATTCTTGGGGGTACCCATGGGCACAGCACCCACATAGGGGGAGGCAGCTCCCCACACACCTGTGCAACACAAAGGTTGGTGTGGACTCAGGCAGCAGACTCTGGAGCATGCAGCTGGCATGGGACATGGGCAGCAGCAGGTTGATCATTAGTGTATCTCCCCAGGGTGTCTGGAAGCATGGGGAATGGGTCCCTAGAAGCATTCTGTGTGTTGTCACCCATCATCCCAACCCCAAAGCATTGGGGACATCAGGACAGGGCAGGAAAAGGAGAGTCATGCTGGTACTTAGTGCCTTTCCAGCTCTTACTTGTGCAAACTCTCCAGAGAGCAGCGCCCAGGTGCTGAGCACCTGGATGACCCGCACCCTTGGCACAGCTGGAGTACTGATCCCATAGCCATCCACCCTGGTCAAGTCTCTCCCATAGCTTATATCATATGAAGACAGATGATGTGGATGGAAGGAGGGACGACATGTCACAGGTTGTCCCCAACTCACACCGGTCCACCCCAGGACTCGCTCTGCTCCCAGTGGAGCCCAGGAAAGCTCTGTGGTCCCAGCATAGAACCCAGATCCCCTCCTCACCCAATCCATGTCCTAGCCACAGCAGCAGGCTCCTGGAAAGCCCCTGGCTCTCTGAGTGTTTTCAAGATACCGCAGCAGCAGCATCCTCTGGGCAGAGGCCAGCCCCAAACACAGTCTGAGCTGCTAAGTAGGGTCAGGGCACACGTTTCACTTCACAGGCATCAGTCTGGCAATTCCCTGGTTGCTGTGACTTGTACCTCAAAGAAAGCATCTGGATGAGAGGACCCTCACTCGAGTACTTCCAAGGAAGGTGGCTGGAGAGGTCCCAAGAGGGGAAGGGGTATTTGGCCGCTGCAGATGCACGTGCTTGTCTGAGCAGCAGGGCCCCATGGAAATCAGCCTGGGGGTCAATGCCCCATCTCCCCTCCTGCCTCCCTTCCCTCAGAGCATCCCCCTTCACTCTATCCTCTCCATGTGCCTTGCTCTGTCACCTGTTCTTCCGGCCCAGGGAGAAAACAGGAATCTTCTGGCAATGAGAGAGGGGTGAGCAGGGGGGGTTACAAACAGACTGGCGTTTGGGATGCAGAGGACTTGCCAGGATGGGGGTAGAGGCAAGGCTTTTTAGGGTTCTCAAACACCAGCAACCTCCAGCAGTGGCTCTGGCCAGGCACAATTTCTTGCACACACCCACACAAGCCCATTTCTCACCAGCTTGGGCTCCTGCAGTGACCACCCTTCTCCCGTAGCTCAGAGGTGCAGGATGGAGACAGACACAGCGAGGGGTGTAAACAGGGAGGTACAGACACATAAGCAGGCAGGGTGCCACTTTGAATTGTCTCAGCTACAGAGAACCCCTTTCTGACCACAGGGTGTGTCTGGCACTGTACAGAGCCATCGTAACAGGTACAATGATGCCTCCAGCTCCCCCCATACTCAGGCAGCCCAGCTCCAGCCCTTTGCATCCCTGTGGTAGAGGCACCTCCGCACTGCATATGTAGGGGAGGGTACCCTAGACGGAAACTACGGTGTCCCCACACACAGAATGCACATAAACACTGTGAACTATGGCAAAGGTCACTGAACTGCCTTGCTTGTGATCCTTTCTCAGGCAGTGAAAACACTCTGGCAGCTTGCAGGCACTCGCTCAAGCCTCCGTCCCAAATGCTTCCCATGTTTGTACCTGGCACCTGAGCACCAGAGCTCCACAACCTGGAGTTCATCCATGGATTACTTCTCTGGTTTCTAGCACCACAGTGTCCTAGCATCCCACCCCATAATGCCAGGAGATCCTCTCCCCTGAGCACTCAGTCCTCTGCTCATCCAGATCTGGGCTGCCCATCAGACCTGCAGAAGCCCCCAGCTCTGTTCCACTTAACCAGACAGCAGGATCCGCTCCCCAAGGGGCTGGGGAGAGAGGTTCCTTGAACTGAAGGCATCAAGGGGAGCCAACCAGGGGGACTGGGAATTTCCAAATTCTTCTGTATGCTGCCTCTGAGTTAAAGTCAGTGCTAACAGGAATAGGGTCAGGTCGCACAGCTCAGCTCAACCCGCTGACCAGCAAATTCCTTCCTGCAGAGGCCTCGATTCCCAGGGCCCAGAGGTAGTTCACAAAGCCCAGCATGGAAAACCCCTGTGGCTGGGAAGGGGAACAGGCTGGGGAGGGGAGCAGGCTGGTAAGGGGAGCAGGCTGCCTGCCAGGCACACTGTATAGAAATGTCATACAGTGACACAGTCCTTGGGACACGGGAAAGAATTGCAGGAAGCTGGCAGCACATGAGCCGGGCAGGCTGCCTGCTGGCTGCTGCACTGTCCCCAGCCTCTGGTGAGGCTGATAGAAAGAGCGAGATGAGCACAAAATGCTGGGAAGCACAAGGAAGCAGCTCCACAGCAGTGCATGGGTGCTGAATCTAGCTGGGCTTGGAGAGTGTCTTCAACTGGAAGAAGTTTGTGCCACACCCACTCTGTTGCCCCAGATGGAAATTTGGTTTCCCAGCTGGGTGTGGATGCAAGGAGTTAACCCTTTGGTTGCTAGCATGCTTGCAGAGTGGCTCAGGTTTGGGACAGGATGCTGCCACAAAATGTTCAAGGGCTTAGCGACCAGGCTGAGAGGGACCTGAGCAGGTCCTGCACCCTGGAATGATGCCCTTTTCCTACAGCATCCTCTGTGTGATGTACAATGCTGCCCATACTGCTTGCTCAGACCCAAATCAAGGGACTATCCAGGTGCTGTGTGTTGTCCCCCCATGGAAAGTACATGGTCAGCATCACTCAAACTCTCAGACGGCCTGATCCAGGCATTACCCAACACACGGGATCCTTTGGACACGGGCTGTTGCGAGTGTGCACATTTGTCACTGTGTCACCAGAAAATACAGGGGTGATGGCTCAGAGCCTCTGCCTCCATGGAGACCTCCTTGGGGTGGCCAAGGATCATGGTGGAAAGGTGGTATGGCAAGATGCTCCCACTCTTGGCAGAGAGCGGGAAACCCTGCAAGGAAGAGAAGTTCATCTTTGTTTGCACAAACTTCCAAATACTGTGCCCCTCTCAACTAGTCCTCAGCCCTTCCACCAACCACAGGTTCAGCCCTCCATCTTCCACTGAGAAGCACATCAATACTTCATCCAGAAATCCCCTGGGTCCTCATATGGCAGTATAAAACTCAGTGGAAGCTGTTGTTGCCAACTCAGCCTTCGCTGAAAGTGGAGAGGCAGCATGTGATAAATCCTCTCACAGGAAAGCGAGCAGCAGCCCCAAAAGCACAGTATGATGTGTGTGCCAGCCGAGCTGGAGCTCTGGGCAGTGGGAGATAGGTGGGCTGGCCAGGCACTGTCCAGGATGGGATGCGCACATGCCTGCGCTTCATGGGAGGGCAGCGTTCTGGTGTGTGAATTCAGAGAGACTTGAGAAGCTGCTGGGGAAAAAGCTGGCTGAGTGTCATGTGAGAGGAAACTGCTCCCTCTCTATCTTGCAATGTTGGGCTTTGTGCTTGAGACCAGGCAGATGCCCGGCAGCCCTCGCTGACCCATGCTTCTGACATGAGCTCAGCTCCATGGGATAGAGAGCCCAATCCAGCCTCCAGAGCAAAGAGCAGCTGACACATTCAGAGAGTTCATCGGAGGGGTAGGAGGGGGTGGGTGTGTGTAGACCGAGAAATTAAAGACGGCCAAAGGGAAATGAAGCAAAACATCCAGAAGACTCTGGAGAGTTTGCAGAAGACGTTACGGCAAGGCGTAAATTAGAAACTGGATATGCTTCAGACAAGACTGGAAAACACCAGAGAAGGGCTCTGCTCCTCATGGTAGCTCAGCCAGCCACCCCAGCCAGGGAAACAGCTGCCAAATGCCCAGGCAGCCATAGAAAAGGCAAAAGCCAGAGAGAAAGCAAAGAGAAAGGAGACGAAGTCCCACATGGGTAGGAGGTGCTGGGCATCAATGCCAGGCAGAGGCCCACTGTGTTGCCTTGCCAGCTTCATGGGCCACGAGCATCTGGACTTGGCATCAGGGAGCACTGGTGCCAGCAGGGCACCTGAACAGAGGTTGGCCAAGCTGTTCCCAGCAGCCTGTATGGAAAGAAAACAGCTGCTGGAAGAGAGAGAAGCAGACATGAGGGGCTCCAGGAGCTCAGCTACGCAGTGGACAGTTCTCATCCTGCCCAGATACACTTAAAAGATAAGAAAAAGTTACATACTCCAAACCTAATTGTAACTGTCCATGAACAGCAGCAGGGCAGAGCAACAGAGCTGTCAAAATCCTACATCAGCTGGCTCCACTATGAGCCCAGAGCTTGAAGACATGAGGAGTGACCTGAGGCTCATTTTGGCACCAGACAAACAGGATTAATGCAGAAGGGACACCCTGCACCACCAAGGAGACCTGCACAGCACAGGGCAACCTCCTCCCAGGCACACATAGAGCAGGGACTGACCCAGGCACACCAAGGTCCTGAGGAGTCAAGACTAGGCACTTGACCTGGCCATTATCAAATGGGTGTGTCCAAGAAGATGCAAGAGGCACATGCCTCAACATGAGGAAAATCCTTGTCTGGAGCTCGGACACTGCTCAAGATGCTGTAGCCAGTGGGCCAGTGTATGAGCTCTGTGGTTCAGTGCGTGGCTGCAGGTGATGGGTGATGGGATGGGAGCAGTGCTAGGGGCTGCATTCCCTTTGGGAATGGGGATCAGGCTGTTTATAGCAAGGGAACAGCTCCAGGTCCAGAAGCTGGGACACCTCCTGGCAGTATCCACCTGCCAAGGCCTCACAGACCCTGCAATGGCAGTTTTAGAAAAGTCACCCAGACAGTTTGAAAGACTCTCTTTGAGGATGCCTGTCTCAGGTGTCAAGAGGAAGGGGAGGCATACCATCGTACCCTCTGATAGGTTGCATCCCACTGCCTTGGCAGCAGAGATGCCCACTGCATGCACGCTGCAGAGATCTGGAGGAGCTCAGGCCTGCCAAAATGAGACTGACCACAGGCCCTGCTCCCTGTCCTCCAGAAGTAGCTGACTGTGGTCACAGTCACAAGGCGGAAATTCCCTACCAAGAATACTATGAGGGCTGAAGCCCAAATTTCCATCTGTGCTGGGCTCTGCCCCAAGTCTGAAGGTCCCTGTGACAGCTGCAAACCCCACGTGGCTCCCCAAGACAAGGTTACAGAAGCAAGAAAGAGGTTTGTGAGACCAGCTGGTACTGTTGGCATTACTCAACAGGCAGGTTGATTACTTCGGGCAGGTTGATCAGAGAGGCTGTGGATGCCCCATCCCTGGAAGTGTTCATCCAGCCAGGCTGGATGGGGCTTTGAGCAACCTCAGAGAAAGGTGTCTCTGCCCATGGAATCGGGCTTGGAATGAGATGATCCTTAAGGTCCCTTCCAACCCAAATCATTCTGTGATTGTATGATTCTATGCTGCTGTCTCCATTGCCTACAGATACTCCCCTTGGGCAGCAAATCCCTTAGGCAAAAACCACAGCCACCGAAGCCCCTCAGGACACAGCTCTGGCAGATGTGGTCTATCCTGTGCCCTTTGGCTTTCTCTCTCCACTCAGCAGGGAGATGAGGTCGGTTCCAAAACTTCATATGGGTTTCCAGACATAAATACTCTTCTTCTTACTCCCATCTCTTCCCACTCTTAGACTCAGGCTCAGTGCTGAGCTGGACAGGACACATCTCAGTAACAAATGGGGACAAGGGCAAAGGGTTTAAAATGGAAAGAGAGTAGGTTTAGATTAGATATTAGGAAAAAAATCTTTGCTATGAGGGTGGTGAGGCGCTGGAACAGGTTGCCTGGGGAAGTTGTGGGTGCCCCATCCCTGGAAGTGTGCAAGGCCAGGTTGGATGGGGCTTTGAGCCCCATCTAGTGGAAGGTGTCCCTGCCTTTGGCAGGGGGCTTGGAATGAGATGATCTTCAAGGTCCCCTTCCAACCCAAACCATTCTATGATTATATGACATAGAAGTGGCGTCACCCACCCATCACAGCCCTAGGGTAGCACAGCCTTAACTTAGAAATAGGCTGATGTGTTGGTGTGGGTTAACCCCATTAAGCAGCTGAACCTACAGCAAACTCAATCCCCACCAGGTGGAATGGAGGAGAGAATCAGAAAGATAAAAGTCAGAAAACCCATGGCTTGAGACAAAAGACAATTTGTCTTTCAAAGGCAAAAGCTGCATGCAGAAGAAAAGCAATATAAGGAATTAATTCACTACTTCCCATCAAGAGGCAGGTGTTTACTATTCCAGGAAAGCTTTCATCATGCTGATGAAGTAAATACCTCCATCACATCTAGTGGCTACTTGGGAAAACAAACACTTTAACTCCAAATGTCCCCCCTTCTTCCTTCTTTCCCTCAGCTTTTATTCCTGAGCTCACCATTGGTACGGGATATCCCTTTGGTCTGTTGGGGTCAGCTGTCCCTAACAGCTGTGTCCTCTCCAAACTTCTCACGCACCCCAGCTTACAAGAAAGGCACTGAAACTGTGCAAACACTGTTCAGCAATAACAAAACCATCCCTACTTTATTCAACACTGTTTTGGTCAAAAATGTACAACACAGCACCATATGAGCTACTATAAGAAAATTCACTCTTTTCCAGACAAAACCAGTACTATCTCTACCCCTTATTTAATACCATTTATGTCATGCTCAGGTCCCATACCACCCAGTATCTCCTCATTAACTACTGCCCTTACCCCATTTCCATTCTTTGATTTATAAAGAGGTGTTAGTCTCTTAGTCTATTGGTCATCCCTGGAAAATGTCCACAAAAATGTCCACAAAAATGAGTTCATTTAATCCATGACTTTGGGCTCTATCTGTTATGCTGGTCACTGGGACAGGATGTGTCGTGTGTTGGGTGGAGTTACTGGGCACCAAAGCCAGCTCAGGTTGGGTCACTGCTGCACTTGCACTGCTTCTTGTGAGGCTCATCCTCCACCGGGTCAGGTGGTTCCCGCTATAGTAATTCCTATAACATGCAACTCAGATCCCAGATTATCACAGTGTAAAGGTTTTTTGCACAACAACTTCCAGTCCTGGTCTCTCAGGGTTTTCCTCCCCTCAACCATGCTCTGCTGCAGACTTATCCATGGGCCACAACACTTTCAGGGAGAGCTTGTTGTGGTGTGGTCTTATTCATGGCCCCAGACATTCTGAGTTGTTCAGTCATGGCCTTATCTATGGCCACAGATGCTTCACCAAGCACCTGCTGTGACATGGACATACCCATGGCTACAGACACCTTGGGGTGCAGCACGTCCACCCTTGCAGGGACTCATCCACAAGTCACAGTCCCCTTGACTGGAGTTCACACTGGAGTTCCAGCCTGCCCAGTACAGCCACGCAGGAACAGGAGCAGTGCCCTGGCCATCTGCCAGCCTAGGCCTATCACCATGGATGTTATCAGAATGTTCCCAGGCATAGCAGAGGAAGGTGATAAGCAGCACAGCACTGCAGCAAGCAAAGCAAGCAAAATCAGCCACTAATAAGCACTAGACTCTAATATACAGGCAGGGAATTGAGCCCCATGGCAAGAACAGGAGCCTGTGCATTGGCAGCTGATCAGCAATAACAGATATAAATTCAGTCCAGCACACTCCAGTCAAATCTGTCATTATCTCAAACCCTTTGAGCACCACACTGGGTGCCAAAAAGGACTCTATCCTAGCCAAAACCAGTACATCTGCCATATCTCACATGAGCACCTTTCTATTCCCTGGTTAGAGCCAGCTCTAACTTCTGCCTAGGATGCTATAGAAGCCTCAGGTGCGATCAGAGAAAGCACAGACTGCAAGAGCCAACCTCCTTCTGCCACTGAGGCCAAGATGCAATAGGCTGGGAGATTTAATTCGATAGACATGAAGGATGGGAACAATGGTTGTATTCAACCCATCCAACTGCAGGCCAGGAGCTGTAATCAACATGATTGATCAGGTCCATTCCTCTTCTGTAAGCACAATCCAGAGAGCCCTGCTGTCCATCAGTATGTTCAGTATCAATAATTTCATCATCCAAAATAACCCGTACTTATAAAATATGTCTGCCACAAAAGCCAGGGAATTACAAACAGGGCATTGCAGGAGATGTACTCTTGTGCACATGAACATC